>JBBPQP010000855.1:0-16485 GCA_038092555.1 Boletus subgraveolens
TATTGAGAGCTCACCTCAGTTACATGTGGGCAACGGACTGAGGGGAGTGCTGACAAGCTAGAGACTATATATGTTTGGCTTTAAGTATTTGACTGTAAATGGTTAGACTACAGTACTAAGGGTTGAGAACAAAAGAGAACAAGCGAGTACACTATACATAAATGTTGTAGCATAGGAACAGAGAATGTAGAGCATACATATATGGTTCATAGAATGTAGGGGCATGGTCTGATGAGTGGCTGTGTGCACACTTGCCTGTTCTGACACTCCCCCTCAAGCTGTGCACAGTCTGAGTTCAGCCACAAAATGCTTGACTTTCGGTGAGGGGAGCGCTTTTGTGAACATGTTGGCCACCATTTCACCAGTTGGACAGAATATGAGTTGGATCTTACCATCATCAATAATCCATCGGATGAAGTGAAAATGCACGTCGATGTGCTTAGTGCACATGTGGTATTGGTGATCCTTGGTGAGCGCGATGGCTGATTGGTTGTCTGAGAAAATGGTGGTGGGATTTGTGACAGTAATGAATGTTTCAGCTATAAGGGACCAGAGCCAGAGTGCTTCCTTGGCAGTGTGTGTCACACCAACATATTTGCTTTCAGTGGTGGATAAGAAGACAATCTCTTGTTGCTTCGAGCTCCACGAAACAGCCCCTCTGTCAATCAAAAAGGTGTAGCCTGATATGGTGTGGCGATCCTTGATTACACTGCTGTCTGCATTTGTATACCCCACAAGAGGTTTTTCTCCCCCTCCATATGTTAGCTGTAGGGCTTTCATGCCTAATAAGTAACAGTAGATGTATTTTACCACATCCCAATGTGCTTGACTGTGGTTGGACAAAAAGTGTGAGATTTGCGAGACAGTGTAGGAGATATCTGGCCTTGTCCCAAGTGCTGCATACATGAGCGATCCAACAGCTTCCTGATATGGTATGTGATGCATGGCAGTGTATTCAGCAGTAGTCGAAGGAGAATGGGTGGTGCTGAGTTTGGTGCTGGAGTCCATGGGTGTTGAGATGGGTTTTAGTTCATCAAAGTTGAAATGCTGGAGGATTGACTTGGTGTACATTTTCTGTGAGAGGGTGAGAGTACACTTCTTTCAGTTGTGTGTGACTTCAATACTGAGAAGCCAGTGGAGTTCACTGAGGTCTGTCACCTCAACAAAATGGCTGAGCTGTGTCTTAACAGCATTGATGAGCTTGAGTGTGGTGGCAGCAATTGTGCAGTTATCAATGTGTATGATGATTATGGTGAGTGTGTCTTTCATTCATTTGATGAAGACAGCCTGATCTACCTTGCATTGCCTAAAAAATAGCCTGGTTACCAAAATCTTGACTAGATGTTGGTACCAGTGCCGGCCACTCTGCTTTAGCCTGTACAGAGTTTTGCACAGGTGACATACACGGTGTGGGTGGTTTGGATCTGTGTATCCAGGTGGCTGGCACATATAGATTACTTCATTGTTGTTTAATTTACCATTTAGATAGGCACCTTTTATGTCCACTTGGTGTAATTCAAGATCCTGTCGAGCAGCAAGGGCAAGGACAGTGGAGATGGACACGAGTTTGGCAACGGGCACATATGTGTCAAAGTAGTCAATGCCAGGGACTTGTGAGAATCCCTGAGTGACAAGGTGAGCCTTGTAGCATACAATATTTCCAGCAGCATCCTTTTTTGCATGGAATACCCACTTTGATCCAATCAGGTTTGTGCTGGGTGGGAGATCAGCGAGCTCCCAGGTACCTGCTTTGTCAGGTGTCTCAAGTTCCTTGCAGATTCCTTGTTCCCATTGCGGCCAATCAGAGTGGTTGCATGTGTCGGCAAGGCTGGACAGTTCAAGTGCTTCAACATTGGTGGTACCTTGTTTGACGAGCATAGTTAGTTCTCGTTCATCAAAATCCTGGCTATACCTTTTGTCAATAGCTGCTAGGATCTGTTCACTTGTGCCTACATCTTCTAGAGTGGGTGGCTCAGGTGCTGGATCTTCTGGGATGAGGGCTGGAACTTGTATGCCATGAGGAATGGTGGTGGATGTAGCCTTACCACTGATGATATTGAGTATGTGCTGGCTGGGTTTTCGGGTGCATTGGGGGCGTGACTCAGGTACATTGGGAAGAGCTGGTGGGTTGGATGGCATAACTGATGGCACATTGACAGACACAACCTGTTTTGGTATTGGCTGTGTGACATGAGGCACAGTGGTACCTTTAGTCAGTACATGTTCAGCATTTCCAGGAACGTGTTGCTGCACTAAGGTGTTGTTATCCAATGGGATAATCCCCTCCCCCTTGACGATACTAGGCCCAGTGTTGAAGAAAACCTCACACTCAACTGTCACCATCCTCGTTTTTGGCCAGTACACTTGACATGCATATTCCATGTGGTTGTTAATACCAATCCATCGCCCAGCCTCAACTTGCCCTCCCAGCTTCATCCCTCAGCCAGTCTTGACATGGACTGCAGATCCCCACTCATGCATGCCACTCAAATGGGGTGCACAGCCCATGGTGATTTCATATGGTGATTTTCCATTGAGGACCTTGGTGGGTATCTGGTTCTTCAGCCAAACAACATGATGAGCAGCTTCACCCCACAGGTGTCTTGGCAGACTGCTAGCATGCAAAAGCATGCATACATGTTCCAGGATCATGTGGTTGAGGTGTTCCACAACTCTATTGTGCTGTGGGGTGTTGTGTGCAGTGAAACATTGCATGGTGCCCTGCTGCTGTAAGTACAGAACAAATTCTTTGCTCTGATATTCTCCCCCTCAATCTGAGTGGAGGAGCTTGATCTTTGCAGTGAGTTGTTGGTCAAGCCAGGCCTCAAAGCCTCAATATGCATCAAAGGTGTCACTCTTCTGATGCAACAAGTAGATGTGTGTAAGTTGGGTGTGATCGTCCATAAACATGATGTAGTAGCATTTTCCGCTGATGGTCACGACAGGTGCTGGGCCCCAGACATCAGTGTAGATGATGTCGCCAAGTGCTTTGGCATGTGGCCCTTGGTGTACCTTTGCTATCAGCTTGCGTGTTGCCTTGCCATAGACACACGCCTCACAGTGAGTGTTTTCATTGTCATCTGGCTGGTATCTTAATCCACTGACCAGTCCTTTTTTGGCCAGCACGCATGCAGTGGATGGTGCTATGTGCCCTAGATGTCAGTGCAGTTCCATCACTGTGACCCGTTCATCAGCAGCAGCTGTGTGGTCGTTCTCGTGCACCATGCAGTACAGTCTCTTTGCTGACTGTAGTATACGCCCAATTGTCTCTCTGTCAATGTTGCAGATTATGCAATATCCTTCTGCAAAAATCATTGTTAGGCCTATCTCATCAAGGCAGCTGATCGACACAAGGGTGTACCCCACTTCAGGTGAATACAATACCTTGGTCAGACATAACTTTGACACGTTTATCCTGTTAGGTATTTCAATGATGAGATTGCCAACACCTGTAGCAGTGAATTTTTGCTGATTTGCAGCTGTAAAAGATTTTGGCAGGATTTGCTTCAAGTTGATCATCTGATTGCGCTTGGGGGTGATATGACAAGTAGTGCCGGAATCATATAGTTCAACCTGGTGCATTTCCTTTGGGTGGTCACTGGCTTTCATTGCTTTGTTCTCTAGGTCTTCCTCAGTGTCAATTGAGGGGCAAGCATGGTCAACCATTGCATCATTGCTATCAACTCTCTGTGCTTCATCATCCCATTCACAGCCCCACAGACTGTCATCACCAACAACTGAGAACCAGTCATTATTGTTATCATGGGCCTGATGCCCAGCATCTCTGTCTTGTCATCACTTGACTCAACAGTTTCCAGATCAGGTAAGGATTTGTTGTCTTTGATGATGCCAAAAACTCCCTCTTCTTTGTCTGAGTCAGGCACAACCATGTTTGTGCTACCCGTTTGGTGTGTTGCAGTCTTCTTCTTGTTCTTAGGTGTTTGATTGTGATATGCTGCTAGGTGTTCATCTGACCCACATGTCCAACACCTCTGTTTTGGCCTATTGCTGCAGAGAGGGCAGTTTCCACAGCCATGTCCTCTTTCCCTGGCTGGTGCTATCACAGCCATGGCCTCATCACGATCCTTGCTGTCACTACAGACAGTATATTTCACCTTCTGTCGATCTGCTTCTTCACTGATAAGTGAGATGAGGGTGTTGGGCTCGATCGTCTTGGTCATCGAGTACAAGCAAGCAGTGGCAAGCTGGTTGGATGCAAAATTGGCAAGCAGGTTGGGAAGAGATCAGATTATGGTTGAACAGTAATTCTTCTTGTCAATATCAACACTGACTGATGCTAACTCCTTGTGCTTCATTTGCAGCCTGTCAAGGAACTGTTGAACATCTCCTCCTTTGGCCATCTTGGTCTCAAAGAATTGGGTGCACAACTCCATTTGTGCATACATTCCTTTTTTGGTATATTTGTGTGTGATCTCTTTCCACATAGCTGCGACAGTAGCTAATTTGCGGATCTTCAGTGCAGTTGAGTCCAGGATGCACTGAGTCAGTACATAAGTGTTTTGTGATTCCTTCATTCTTTTTCCATTTTATGACTTCCTCAGTCTGTGCAGCCGATAAAGGGGGGGTGTGGTTCGGCTGAGTGGATGTCCCATCAAAATGGCTCCACATTCCTTTGGCCTTGATGGCTACCTCGAAACAGAAATTGAAGATCACCCAGTTCATGCCTTTGACATTGAGCTTAGGTATGTTGGTTGGTAGCGTGTCAATGGTAACAGGAGTGATGGACATGGCAATCAATTGGCAGGTTTCGGGTTAGGTGGAAACAGCAGGGCCCATAACCTGATAAAGTAACTCAGTCGCGTGCAGGCAACGGACTGTTGTATATTCACCTGATAAAGTAACTAAGTATGGAGTGAGCATGATTAGAGGAACTACAGTATTGAGAGCTCACCTCAGTTACATGTGGGCAACGGACTGAGGGGAGTGCTGACAAGCTAGAGACTATATATGTTTGGCTTTAAGTATTTGACTGTAAATGGTTAGACTACAGTACTAAGGGTCGAGAACAAAAGAGAACAAGCAAGTACACTATAAATGTTGTAGCATAGGAACAGAGAATGTAGAGCGTACATATATGGTTCGTAGAATGTAGGGGCACAGTCCAATGAGCAGCTGTGCGCACACTTGCCTGTTCTGACAGATTCTGAGGGAGAATGAGGTTGACAGTTGACCATTTGAGTTGTTGAATGGCTGAATGTTGATGCAGCAGGTAAGTAGTTAAAGAATTCAGTGGGCCTCTGAAGATTTTCAAGTTTCAGGAATCCCACAGCCACAGCATTTGCCAATAGGCAACTGATGATCACTGTCACATATATTGTAACCATGGTGTGCTATTCAGAGGAGATTGGTCAAGCCTTCAAGACTGGTGTGTGTACACCTCATTCTCATTGTTTAGCATGCCTAACTGCCCTAGATGTCTCAAATACTTTTCTACTGAATAAGGTGCCATACTTCATTTTTCACAGCCTTGTTATGCTTGTTATATTGAACAACTATGAGTTTGGCCTTGAGGCACCTTATCTGCCTACCAGTGCCCCAGTCAAAGACTTTGATTTGGCAGGCATTGCATTCTCCACTCACTCACCATCCCCTGAGCCACCAGATTTCAATTTCTCACTAGCTGCCCTTCCTAACTTGACAGCTAATGAGGCCAATGTCCAGATTGAAGACATTCTACCATTTCTAGAAGCCCAGAACACACATTTATGGATTACAGATTACTTTGAGGGCACCTCAGCTGCATACATATGGTGCAGGCAAAACTTTCCTCTTGTAGTTTGATAAGGACCAGTATTCAGAATGATGTCATTCCAATTTCTATTACCCATTCACATCTTCAAAGGACTGGATGGAGGTGAATTTCCTTTTGAAATCAAGATTCAGCAGGCCCTTATTGATGAATACTTATCAATGGACATGGTATGTGGACTTGGCATTCAATCAATCCACATTGCTTACAATCTCATAAATGAAGGACTTGCCTCTCTCATTCCACATGGCATGGGAGTTACATTCTCATATCAAATCATTATCATCAGGGCCATGATGGACCTATAGGGTTGTTTCCATCAACCACAAGATGAAGGATCCTGTGTATTCATATTATTGCAATGCCCTGGATGGTACCAAGTTGTTATTCAACCATCTACACTTCAAGGACAAGATGGACTCTTTGCCTATCAGCTATTCACTTCTGCTAAATGTGATGTCAGGGTCTACATTGAGTGGATGAGCAGTGACAGCACTTGGGAACTACAGGTGAGCAATGATCACAGAATCCTATAATCTAACTGGATTATTTCAGAGCTGGATGCATTTACAACCCTATTGATGCCTTGTCCACTTCTCCTGCATACAGGTTCTTGAGGCTCAGTACATCCATTGCCAGGTGTGAGATGTGCATCATGAATCCTGAGGACAGTGTCACTTCCCACCCTGCTGGTCAGAGTGAAGAACTGCATGTCCATGGTCCAATGATCTTTGTTTGGTATTACAACAACCCTGAAATAGTGTCTTCCAGCTTTGTTGAGGGTGGTTGGTACTACACTGGGGATGTTGGAATCATTGAAAAATGGTAAGTGTTATGATTGGTGAGGAACCCCTATCATTTTCCCCTCTTCCTCCTTGTCACCACCAATCTTGTTCTTCTTCATCATTCCCTTCACCATCCATCACCCTAGACCACCTAGGATCCTTCCTCTTCAATGAGATCTTCTCCAACCTCTGTGACTCAAGATCCCTGGCAGCACCTGGGCTGAACTGCTAGATGAGATCCTCTTTGAGGGATGACAAGGCTGTGTCTCATCACTTCTGGGTTCCCCCATGTCCCATTTCCTTTTATCTCTGACTCATATTGACTATGTACTATTACCTCTGTAACAGACACTGCCCCCCTACCACCTTCTCTCATAGGCTATATGTTTCCCCTTACATTTATATGTTTACTTATCATGTGCACATGACACAATGCACCTCCTCCCTACTTATGCTTTGGGACTCCACTACCTACCCTAAAGTCTCCACTATATATGTATATTAGGGCACCACTTGTACTCTTTTTTCTCCTTAACCTTAATATACATACACTATTCTGTGTTATCATTCCATTCCTCAAGACTGCCCCACCTCATGTCTCTACTCTACCTCATCCTCCCCTCATAACCACACAAGGCCAGCCCTTGTCTCTGTCTAGCCTAGGCTAGTCATCCTACTCCAACTCCTCAAAGTCAATCCAAGTCAGGAATGGTGATACATCACAGACATACTTATACCATTGTCACATTGTAAGGACTGTAAAGTCCTTGGGTTCATATCCTACCCTATCTGGACTGCTGGCAGCCCTATCCGCCTCAAGTCCATCAAGTTTGCTTATCCGGACAGCCTCAATCCGAGTCGGACCGCTTCACTTTCAATCTGGACTATCTGTTTTTAGTTATATTAAGGTACCATTTACTTAGCAATGAGTCCAGCATTATTCCTTCTCTTCAAACACTTCTATTTAGTGTTTTAGTTAGTTTAGAAGAGTCTAAGGCATTCCTTGGACTATAAAAATCTTGTATTTTGACTTGAAATGCAGTTTTTCTCCCTCACATTGATCTCTCACCCAAAATTTCATGTCTCGCTTTCATTCGTATCATATCCAGCCCTCGTCCTAGGCCATTCATATCCATTCCGGCCCTTGTCCTAGGCCATTTATTCATATCTGGTCCTTGTCCTTGACCGGATTTGTCTATCTGCCTCATCTTCGTCACGCGCTTTTTTCCTTTTTTAGTAATATTTGTCAGCGACACGCTGTGGTCAGTCCAGCAAACCCTTCATACTGACAACCTGACTACAAACCCCTTGGGACGACTCTCCCCTCGCACCCATACACTTTTTATTGACTTTACAATGTTCCCCAGTTGTGAACATAACAGTAAGATATGACTGAGTGGGCATATCAAGAACACAAGCTGTTACAGTTTTGGTGCACCCCCGGTCGTTTTCTTCTCATCCCACGACCTTGTGCCCATCATGAGACTGCTCCTGTCACTGGACCTCCCACTCTGGTGCATTCTCATGCTAGTTTACACTTGACGCAATGCGTCTTGCAACAACCCGGCATCGCCCCCACACCACCCCTCCCTCGGTGCCTCTGGACACAGCCGCCCTCCTGTATTCCCAATCCTGGATCTTCCCCAGATCCTCCCAGGAATATCCCTCGGGATTTCCCACCCTCCCCTTCCTTTAGGGCCTACCTTGATGCCCTATCTCTCTGGATCCCCACATCACCCCAATGCCTCCTTCAGATCTCCCCAGCACTGCCTCCTCCAGTGCCCCCTCCACACAGCTGCCCTCCTGTGCTCTCCTCGGCGATCCCCATCTCAACCTCACTTCGATCTTGTGACCACTCATGTGCCATCACAACATGACACGCCATGCTTATTCCCACAACGTGACCTTTCGCTCGTGAACTTCCCACGGCAGACCCCTCCTGCCTTTTTTGGCGTAACCTTGCCACACTGACTCCAGGTTTTCTTATGTGGATACAGACTCTTACCATATTAGGTTAGACTGTGCACAGACCACCATTACCAGATTGGGATATACCTGCCCTAAAGCGCTTATGGCCGGGGTATATAAGTTCGAGCTCCTCTCGAACACCTCTCTCTCTCTAACCTTGATCTGACACCTAAAGTGTACACCTTATGGTTACTCTTGTGGTATTCATCATCCATTTCCTGCAATATTCCCTTGCTTGATCTCCCTCTCGCCCTCTCCTCCTTCCTCCTTCATTGAAGGACTCCATCAACATCTCGGAAGTCTCCCTCCAGAGACTAGGTCAAACACATCGTTGTTCCCCCTTCCCCTAATGGCCCGCCGCCGTAGATTAATCTTATGGTTCTCCGCCCCTGTCAGGAGAACCCGTCCTGCCCGACGACAACCATGTTATCCTAGACTCTCACCCAGGTCTAGGTCATCCGACCTTCTTCATCTCGGACTCTCAGTCCTCATCTATCTCAGGATACTCCTCTTAGTATCCCTTGCCATTCATCGCCTAGCTCCCGTCAAGCTAGAAGGTATCCTACGTTGTTAGGACCAGCAAAAGTCAGGCTCAAGGCAGCTCTACGCTTTGTGTCTACTTGTATGCCTACTGTTACATCTACCCACCCAGTAGGCGTACAAGTAGACACGAAGTGTAAGGCCGCCTTGAGCCTAACTCTTGTTGGTCCTAACGGCGTAGGATTCCTTCAGGCCTGACGCGAGCCTGGAGACGAGCGACAAGGAGTACTAGGAGAAGTATCCCTAGGTAGATGATGACCGAGAGTCCGATGAGGAGAAGGTCATGAGATCTTCGACAAGGTGAGGATGAGGGGTAGCGAGGTCGACGTCGGACAGGGCGGGTTCTCCTGACTGGAGTGGAGAACCGAGAGACAAGCCAGCAGCGGCGAGCCATTGGTGTAGGGGGCAACAGGGTTGCTCGACTTGGTAACCTTAGAGGGGACTCTAGGTGTTGACAGCGGAGCCCTTCAATGAAGGGAGGAAAGAGGGGAGGATGAGGTAGAGGTCAAGCAAGGGAATGTTGCAGGGAACGGATGATGAATACCACAAGAGTAACCGTAAAGGTGTATACTTTAGGTGTCAGATCAAGGTTAGAGAGAGAGAGGTGTTTGAGAGGAGCTCGAACTTATATACCCCGGCCGTAAGGGCTTTAGGGCAGGTATATCCCAATTAGGTAAGGTGGTCCGTGCTCAGTCTATCCTGATATGGTAAGAGTCCGTATCCGCAATTGGAAACCCGGGAGCAGTGTGGCGAGGTTATTGCCTGATTAGGCAGGAGGTGTCCTGCGTGGGAAGTTCACGCGCATAAGGACGCGTCGTGGGAATCAGCGTGGCGTGACGTGTCGTGATAGCATGTGAGTGGTCACATGAGGGAAGTGAGGTCGTGGCGTGACACGAGGTAGGAGGCGATGCGGGAGGCGAGATCTGGCCTCAACTGAGATGGGGATCGCCGAGGAGCACAGGAGGACAGCTGTGCGAAGGAGGGGCACTGAAGAGGGCAGTGCCGGGGAGAGCCGACAAAGGCAGTGTCGGGGAGAGCCGACAGAGGCAGGAAGGAGAGGGTGGAAATCCCGGAGGGATATTCCAGGGAGGATCCAGGGAAGATCCAGGGAAGATCCGGGGAAGATCCGGGGAGGATCCGGGGAGGATCCAAGGTGGGACACAGGAGGGCGGCTGTGTTGGAGGGTTGCATGAGGAGGTAGTGCAGAGAGGGGCGAAGCCGAGTCATTGCAAGACGCGTCACATCGAGCATAAACGAGCGCGAGAATGCGCCGGGGTGGATGGTCCAGGGTGGGAGTGGTCACGAGGAGGTCACTGGGTCGTGAGATAAAGAAAAAGACTGGGGGTGTACCAGAACCATAACACCTACCGGGTGGTAGTCATAACACAAGCACTGAGAGTATGACCCCATTATTTCTCTCAACCTCACTGGTAACAAGACTCCCATTTTCATGATTCACCCTGGTATTGGTGAAGTCCTCATCTTCATCAACCTTGCAAAGTACTTCCAAAACATATGGCCATTTTACACATTTCATGCATGGGGTTTTGAACTCAGGTATCCTTCTTCATTTCCATAAATGAGATGGTTATATGCTACACTGCTGCTGTTAAGCGGACACAGCCTCACAGTCCTTATGCCATCACTAGTTCTCATATAGCAGTGCCATTGCCTTGAGGTTGCCAAACACCTGGAAGCCATGGGTGATGAAGTGGAGTTCACCAGTCTCATCAACATTCCTCCTCACATTGTGCATCAGATGCATGAGATTGACTGGATGGGTGGTCTGCTCAACCTCTCATATTTCCTTGGTCTTGTGAGCAATGAAGGTGCCAATGACCTCACACTGGCATTGAGGCCCCTCATGCACAGGGAACAACTTGTCATTGTCTGGAAGTTGTTTTTTCCCCAATGTCTCCTCAAACTCTAGCTTACACCCAAGAAGCTGCCTCATCCTTCCTTTGTCTTGCCATGTCATCACCCTCACCCTCTTGCCTTCCTCTACCCTTCCTTGCCCTCACCTCCCTGCTCTCTTGTCCTCTGACATGACACATACAATTGCATGCATTATGGCATCACTTTTCTCACCCTTGCCCTCTCTCCCCTTCAGTGATGGCTCTACATGTGTGATACATGCTGAGCTGTTACTTCTCTCACTATCTCTCTTGCCCTTCCACTGGACCCTTATCACATCTACCTCTTGTCCTCATCTGCCTTCACTGGACCCTCACCCCATCTATCTCTTGTCCTCATTTGCCTTCACTGGCACCCTCCCCCTCATTGCCCCTACCCTTGCCCTCAGTGTGCAGAAATGATGGTATGACATGTGTAATTCATGCACATTTTACCATCATTTCTGCAAGCTCTCTTGCCTTCCACCCTCACCACTTCCACCTTGTCCTTATCCTCAGCATTCAGAAACAACAGTACAACATGCATAATTCATGCACATTGTACTGTTGTTTCTGCAAGCTCTCTTGTCTCTTGTCTCTTGTCTCTCATCCTTGCCACCCTTACCCTCATTGTCTCATTACTCTCACCCTCACCCTCACCCTCACTCATGTCCACCCACATCCTTGTTCACTGCCCTTGCCCTCACCCTTGCCTGTAGCACACAGAAATGAAGGTACAGCATGTGCAATTTGCACATGTTGCACCATCATTTCTGCAAGCATACCCATCCCTGCCTTCCCCATCTGCTGGGTAGGGACAGTGAAACAACAGCACAAGATGTGCAATTGTGCACATTGTGCCTTATGTATTTCTCTCACCCTTGCCCTTGCTATCACCCCCCTCCTCATACTCCACAGGTATACCTGCTGTGGGTACAAGTATAGGTCACCAGCAGCAGAAATTCCATATCCAAGTCATCCCATGCATCAAGACATTAGAGGTTGCTGATCAGTTAATACAATATGATTGCTATCAGTGTATCAGCTCATGTCATTGCTTTTTCAGACTTATAAAAGTTGTCAAACATATATCAGGCTGGGATTTGGGTGATAACACTTGATCAATGATAAAATCTTTGCCAGAGGCTATAATCAATTGTCTGCCCTCCAACATTTTGATGAACAAATGGTAATGATATATATGCAAATATCTAGCCACATCAAACTGAATAAAGGTTGATCAGAATTGACTAGACATATCAGCTCTTAAAAAATTTCCTGATGTGAACAGCTTGCTTTGCAGCAGTTGCTTTTTCAACACAAGCAGTGGCAATGTGCTCATTGTCACCTTTCTTCTTAGTAGGCAAGTGCTTTTTCTGGGGCAGGTCAGGAAGTCCCAGACACTTGTTAATGTTCAAAGGGCACATCTTACAAGGAGTAGGAGTTTCCATTCTTGAGAAGAGAATGCCACAATACAATGTTCAAGAGGGTAATGGTCAAAGTGGAGATCCAAGCAGAGTTTGAATGTCACCCAATTTCTTATATGTCATGCATATTGGATAATGTTCATGCCATATGGGACTTTTGCTAAATTGAAAAGTAGGGTATTATGACCATCTCACCCAATGGCCCTGTTTCTAGTCTACCACTATGATGTCCCATCAAGCCACATTCTCAGGAATGCAAACAGGTTGCATGGTGGTGCTCAACTACCCATGCACCTATTGTATGCACTGGTTCAAGAATCATTCAGGGCTCACTCAGCACATCAACACAAAACATTGTTTTCAACATCACTTCTTGCTTTCTCAGGACTGGGATGAAGAACAGCAACAGTTCAGTCCAGGACTTGAATCTCCAACAACCAGATCCATGCTGCAACCAGCACCAGCTCCATCTGTTAATACAGAGTTTGTTGGTCCAGGAGACAAACTTTACTGTAATTACCACAAAACTCTCAATGGTAAGTGTATGCAACTCTAGTTAATGTTGAATACTACTGACATGCACATAGATTAACCTTGTGATTCCAAAGGGAATTTTCTTCCAGATAACAGCCTACCTTTACCACCCCCTCAGAAATCATGGGAGAATTGGGCCCCATTTCAAACATGGCTTAAATACAAGCTTGTGGACTTTCTGTACATACACAATCCGATGCCTGCTGCACAGATCAACACATTGTTGGATATATGGGCAGTGTTACAGTTTTGGTACATACCTGGTCTTTTTCCTTTTCCACAACCTCACACCCATCACATGCCACTTCTGTCACTGGACCACCCTATCCTGGTGCATCCTAACACTCATTTACACTCAATGTGACATGTCCTGCAACAGCCAAGGATACCACTCCCAACCACACTATCTCCCATAGTGCCTCCCTTGCACAGCCACTCTCCTATACTTCCCCAATCCCAGATCTTCCCTGGATTCTCCCCAGAATATCCCCTCCCAGATCTTCCCCTCTTAGCACCACTCCACCACAGTGCCTCTCCATACTGCTGTCCTTCTATGCCCCCCCTCAATAATCCCCTACCTCATGTCAAGCCCCCATCTTACTTGAGACACTGCCCCTCTCCTCATGTCATGCCCCAATCTCAGCCCATCCATGTGATCACTCATGTGCCATCACACACATTGTGCCACAATAATTCCCATGACATGCTCTCTGCACTCATGACCTTCCCACAGCAGTACCCACCTGCCATTCCTGTTATTATCCCTATCATACAGATGCTGGGTTTTCTTTTACAAATATGGACTCTTACTATATTAAGGTTAGACTGCACATGGACCACCTTACCTAAAGGGGATATACCTGCCCTAAAGCCCTTATGGCTGGGGTATATAAGTTAGAGCTCTGCTCTAATGCCTCTTTCTCTCTAACCTTGATCTGACACCTAAAGTGTACTACCACAGTATACTCTTGTGGTTAATCATCATCTGTTCCCTGCAATCTCCTCTTGCTTGATCTCTACCCTGCTCTCCCCTCCTCCTCCTTCTTTGAAGGACTCTTGCTGCCATCTTCAAGAACCCTCTGAACAACCCCTCATTGCTCATCTAGGTCATCTCTCCTGATGACCTTGTTGTCAACCCTCACCATGGGCAGACCTCCACTATCACCTGTTCACCCTGCTCCTACCAACATCCTGTCAATGTTGGCTTGTCTCTAGGTTCTCTGCTCCCATATAGAGAACCCAACCATTACATTGATGACCTCACTATTACCTCACTACACCCTTATCTGAGTCAAGGTCAACCGACCTTGCCCATCTGGTTGTACTCATTGTCATCACCTAGGACTATCATCCCTAGTCACATACACCCTAGACGTCTTAGGCATTGTTAGGCCTACTCAAAGACAGAGTCTACCATAAGGTGGACTGTGCTTCATGTCCACTTGTAATAATTATCCAATCATAATTGTAACAGGCAGCTGCTCTGATTGAGCTAGGTGGCTGCCCATTATTTACTTCCAATAATTTGAGCAGTATATACAAACCACTGGATTACAAACAACTTTACAAGGCAATTAATGAAATCAAACTTAATGATGTTAAATGGAAGAGCTTTAGTGTTTGGTACACAGGTGAACAACCTCCTGTTGATTTGGATGTGCCACCATGGGTGAAAGATGATTATACTGTTTATTTCCATAACCCTCATGAGGTCATGCAGAATATTTTATCCAACATGAGCTTCAAATCTGAACTAGATCTTCGTCCATATCATGAAGTCATGACAGAAACAAATGAATGGTGCTGGTTTGACTTCATGTTGGCCAACTGGCCCTGGAATCAAGTGGTAGGTAAAATATGCATTGTTCATTTATGTTGCATCTAATGTTGTTGACAGGATATCATTGCAAATGATTCAGCAACACACAGTTCAGTCTTTGTTTCCATCATCCTTGGCAGCGACAAAACCACCATCTTGGTTGCAACAGGACATACATAATGACTTTTATCTGTTATATTTATTGATCAGTAATGTCCATAACAATGTCAGATGTGCCCACAAGATGCTCTGATTCTTGTAGGGTTCTTGGCACAACCAAAAAGTACGTGAACGAACTTTGCTCCTAAATTTTGTATTCACTTGTTAAGCTACAAAGGAGCATGCCAAAACCAACAACTTCTGTCACTTCTGGAAGCAACTTTTTCATTCATCTCTATCATTGATCTTGCAATCTTTGAAACCTGGTATGACAATACCTAAGGTCATGCTTTTTGGGGATGGTCATTATTGGAGGGTGATTTTTGGTCTCAGCCCTTATATTGTGGACTATGAGGAACAAGGTCTTTTATCTTGCATTGTTTGTGGTTGGTGTGCAAGGCGTGCTTTGCAGATATCAATCTTTTTGGGTTCTAATCAATTAATCTACCAGGTGTCTTGCCCATCAATATAAATTTGACTTGAACACACTCAACCACTGCCAGGAACATACTGAGGAACTCATTTGGAGATTACAAGAAATAAACATGTTTGCATTAGGTACACTATGGAATGAGTATGGGATTGTTGCTCAGCTAGTGGTTTGTATGGTCAGCTCATAATCAATGCATCTCATTCTTTTTTTAAAAAAATCATACAGCAGTTCACAAATAATCTTCCATGTGCAGATACATATATATGAATTACTCAAGCCTGACTTACTCCATCAAATAATTAAGGGGATGTTCAAGGACCACTTGGTAGAGTGGGTTGAGCAATACATCAAAGTCTGATATGAAGGGGAAGCAGACTCAGTGTTGGATGACATTGACCATAGGTAAGTGTCCTTTGTCCTGACATTGAAATACCATGCTTAGCTTATAATCAAGGATTGCTGCTATTGCTCCCTTTTCAGGACTCAGGCAATTTCCACAAGGGCACCACTTTAAACAGTGAATGGGCAATAACTCGAAAGTCACAAGCTAAGCCTGCATCTTATACCAAGCCTATGCACTATGTACGCGTGCTTATTTGTCGGTACTGATTGTTCTTGATGGATAGACAGTGTGGTCAGATGTGGAATGACTGTGGATCCTGTCACGCGTACGGTCGACACGCCCACAACATGTTACTTATTTGGAAATATTACCCCTAAATGCAACCGACCTTGATAATTAATTGGAGTCTGGTACTCAACTTTCCATAGTATGCTCGGTGACCCACCCCACCCCCTTACGCCAACGCCTCGCAGACGAACGCGGCACGACCACACTCCCCCAAACGAGTCTCACCAAACCGAAATTCACGCAGACAGGGTACCCATACGAGTATATGTGTACTCTCGTTGATGGAGGGTGCGAACGACCGTATCCTGGCATCGCAGATTGAGTTGGTCTTTCCATCAACTCGTCCAGGTGGGTCCCGACGGAGAGATAAAGAAGGGAAAAGGGAGATGGTATGAAGATGCCCCATACCACATTCGTCTTCGTAGCATCCTCATGGCTGTCAAATCCCTGGAAACTCATCGACGCCACATATGGGTTTCCCCCTTTGACCCTACGAAAACGCCAAGTATGAACGGGCGCGACGGTGA
>JBBPQP010000856.1:0-16469 GCA_038092555.1 Boletus subgraveolens
AATGAGATATCCAAAGAGACTAGACTGGGGATTCCAGCCGTAGTCCTCTGGGTTTATATATTCATACTATGTGTGTACATGTTGTGTCTAGATCTACTGATCTAGGGCATAGGGTAACGGTAATTAAATATGTGAGGCATAGGCATGTGGAATGGAAGGAGCAGTGATTAAATACGCATGTAATCGTGTGAGTGAAATGGAAGCATGACGGAGATGAATGTGAGAAATAATATAACCATATCGGGATTGGATCTCAGATCCGATCAGGGAAGGGAGAAAGAAACAAAGTGCGTCCATGTGCGAGTCCATCTAGTGGCTCTAGAGAAAGTGAAACTGGTACTGGTGAGCACACGTGACTATCACGTGATCTGATAAGATAAAGAAAAAGAATATGAGATTACGACCGTAACACTGGTGACCTTGTAAACAAGGTAACTTCTCACTTCAGCCAACCTCGGCATGAAGTCTGGAATGTTTTCTGATATCAATAGTCAATCACTTAGAATGTTACCCAGCATCATCACGGAAAGGCGCATCTCCCTGGTCTTGCCAAGCATGCGCGCTGTAGTTCATTCCAATGACAGACCCTGAACGATGCTCACCTCAGTTTCGCATCACTCCATCAACCTCAAGCTACGGGCTGAGGTTGGAATGACACGCCAAAAGAACAGGTCCTGAGTTTGCCATGTGAGTCTTATTGCTGCATTCCTGACTGTCCTTGTTTGGAATCTTGCTTCCGTTGCCACCAAGTTGTTGTCTGACAAACCACATACTGTGGATGCTAGTTGAGAGGGAACTTCCCTCATGCTTGCATTGTCTCGCATTGGTTTTCCCAGTGGTACCGGATATCATATACAGGGAGAGGCAATAACCTTGAGCTTTTTTTCAACACCCGTGTCACATGATGGGTCTGGGTGTACCATGGCATCTAGTTTGTTGTTGTCTGACAAACGAACATTCTAGATGCTGGTTGAGAGGGGACCCCCATGCTTGTGTTGTCTCACATTGGTTTCCCCAGTGATACTGGATGATGCATACAGGGGGTCTCGGTCAGCGGCAACCTTTTTTTCAATGCACATGCCAGTGCATGCCAAAGTGCTCAAATGATGACTGGAATGTCTCCAAGGCAACACTTGCCTCCCAACCCAGTGCCCCTTGCTTTGGTATGTTCAGCGCACAAACAAAAAACATGTCATGATAACATCAAAATATGGAATGGATTACCTTGGTAGTCACTGGGGGAGGAATTGTGGCTGGTGTGGTCGCGTTTTTTCCTCCGTGTGTCAGAATCTTCCTCTTTTCACCACTCCCATCAATCACAGAAGATCATGGAAGCCTGTAGAATGTTCTTCTTACTTCCAATGGATCAACCCTATACCACTTCATTTCTGAATAGCTTAGTCAGCTTACTTCCTAGTAGTATATATACCATGTATTGTAGATAGTTGTTCTCCCTGAAGGGTATTCCCTGAGGTCTTTCTTGATGGTCCTGATATAATCCAATTCTCACTATACCTTACCATTTATCCTTCCTCTCTATCCTTGCCTTTGATGGCACACTTCTTGCTTGTTGCTGTCCTGCCTCTTCTCTCATCGCTGTGTTATATGCAGACCCTAGCATTAAAGGGAATCTGTCGCCTAGACAAAAACTAGGATCGGACTAGCACTGAGCAAATGCTGACAGTAGCTTTCGTGCTACGTATACGGTCGTCCACTGTCTAAATAAGGATAACGTTGCTACAACCCAAAGTGCACCAGGAATAGTCTGTGTGAAGTCTGGATGATAAATTGACTTACATGCTTGTTGACTGCGAGACCATCATCCATTGCTACACATAGTAGTGCCGACATTGAGCACCCTTGCTCCGTCTCCCCTCCAACAAGCCAAAGAAGCCCTCAAGCTTCTAGTTTTCCTTACCTCCACATTCCATTGCCTTCAGACTTGATCCTGGCTGAGTTGTCTACCAGACGAGTAAGCAGGAGCTTGGTCGTTGCATCCTGAGAAGTCGAAGTGACTTTCTCTCGCCCTACTCTCTCCAAAGCCCTACACCATGCTCAGTGGTCTCTTGACAAGTACCCCAACGTCCACCTCCCCTACTCTACTTACCCTATCACCGACAAAGAAATCGAGAGACTCACCCAACTCCATGAGAAGGTCATTCACAACAGCTGACAACCTGGTTGGCATTTCATTGGTGCCTTCGAAAACCATCTCATCCAAAGAGCTCATTGGCTTGCCTGGCAAGCTTCTTGGCACAACACGGTAGAATCTGAGACTCCATAAATCCACCATCTGTTATGGTTTTGGTGCACCCTCGGTCTTTTTCTTTATCCCACGACCTCGTGCCCATCGTGTAACCGCTCCAGTCACTGGATCACCTGCCCCGGCACATTCTTGCGCTCATTGACGCTCGACACTACTTGTCTTGCAACGGCTCGGCATCACCCCTCCCGCACTGCCTTCCCCCAGTGCCTCTCGACACAACTGCCCTCCTGTGTCTCATCCTGGATAATCCCTGGATCCTCCCCGGATCTTCCCTGGGATCTTCCCACCTCCCTCTCCTTTAGGGCCGCCCCTACACCCTTCGGACCTTCCCGACACTGCCCCGCAGTGTCCTCCATGCACAACCACCCTCCTGTGCCCCCCTCGGCAATCCCTGTCTCAGTTGAGGCCAGATCTCTCCTCAACATTGCCACCCAGCCTTGTGTTGCGCTCCAAGCTCACTTCACCCATGTGATCACTCACATGCCATCACAACACGTTGCACCACGCTTATTCCCACGACGCGTCCTTTTGCTCGTGAACTTCCCACGCAGGACCCCTCCTGCCTAATTGGGCGTAACCTCGCCACACTGGTTCTGGGTTTCCTTTTGCGGTTATGGACTCTTACTATATCAGGTTAGACTGCGCACGGACCACCTTACCTAATTGGGATATACCTGCCCTAAAGCCCTTATGGCCAGGGTATATAAGTTCGAGCTCCTCTCGAACACCCCTTTCTCTCTAACCTTGATCTGACACCTAAAGTGTACACCTTATGGTTACTCTTGTGGTATTCATCATCCGTTCCCTGCAACATTCCCTTGCTTGATCTCCACCTCACCCTCCTCTCCTCCCTCCTTCATTGAAGGACTCCACTGTCGACACCTTAGAGCTCCCCTCTAAGGCCTCAAGGTCGAGCAACTCTGTTGCTCTCCCCCAACGGCTTACCGCTGTTGGCTTGTCTCTCGGTTCTCCACCCCAGTCAGGAGAACCCATCCAGTTCGACGTCAACCTCGCTATCCTACGTCGTCCCCTTCATCAAGGTCGTTTGACCTTTTACTCTAGGGACTCTCGGTCGCCGTCCTCCTAGGGATCTATCCCTAGTATCCCTCATCACCCGTCATCAGGCTCATGTCAAGCCTGAAGGTATCCTACGCTGTTAGGACCAACAAGAGTTAGGCTCAAGGCGGTTCTATGCTTCGTGTCTACTTGTATGCCTACCGGGTGGTAGTCGTAACACCATCATTTCTTCCTCCAACATCATCCACGTCCCACTATATTATAATAACCTCCCAACCCACATCGCGAGTGGTGTCGATCTTGGGAACAACGACCCCTCATACCATCCATGCTCTCCAGGCTATGCAGTCTATCCCGCAATTCTGATCCCGTCTTGAAGAGTCCTGACTCCTGTCCATTGCTCCTCATCACATTCATCTTCCACAAACTCCTGTTGGTACTTCGACTTCCCAGCCAACAACTATGAGACAAGTTCCATATATTGACTAGAGAGAAACACCGGAAATGGTGGCATTGAAGATCAAGGAGCAGATATTGGACTTTTTCAACCAATATGCCGAATAGACAATGAACTACTTGATCAGCACTCGTGGGGCTGGCCCTCCACCACCGATCCCCTACAATGCGATTAAAATGCTGCCCAGTCTCCAGCCCCCTTCCTATACCCGACCAATGTTTGGATTACCAAGGAGTACTTCCCATTCTCTTCCATCTGAACCTACACCCTGAATGCCACTGGCTGCAGAGCACCAAGCACAGGAGGGAGTATACAGGTCTATTCATACCCCCCACCCCCAAGTCAATCTTCCTTCGTCAGGAGGCTGCTTAGGCAAGAATCGGCTACCCAAACCTGCCTACTATGATGGAAACAAGGAGACTTTCATGCAGTGGATGTGAACCATGAGGATGTATCTATGTTCCTTTGAGGAAGGAATACCAGACGATCAATAGAAAATAACCATTGTCCTCTCCTTTCTTACTGGGAACAATGCTGCTGGGTGGTTCGCAGACTTGTTCGTTATCCAGAATGAAGACCAACTTGACCAATACCCCTTCAGCACATTCTGGGACACCCTCATCGAGATGTTCCAATCCAAGTCGCTGCAATGAGACACAAAGAGGAAACTGTGAACTCTGAAGCAGACTGCCAACAAAACAATTGAGGACTTCTTCATCAAGATGTCCATGCTCATTGTCGAGGCCAAATGGAACATCCAGTCACACAGAGTTCACCTCACAGAGATTGCATGAAACAGAGTCCAGTTCAAGTATGTGGAATTTGTCATTAGTCAGATCCCTGGAATTGTTGACGAACATGACATTCAAGTATGGGAGAAAGAACTCATTCATGCCAAATACTCTCTCCAAACCCTCAACAATGCAAAGAAGTCGTCTCTCCACACCACCTTGTGGATTCCCCACTGTCCTCAACAATCATCTTGCCCTCCAGTGACAGCACCAGTACCAGCTGCAAAGGCCACCGCCCCCCCTTACCAATACCATCCAAATGCTGTAAAGTAGATGATTAGTGTAGGGGTGTGAGGGGAGAGTTGTCCCAAGGGGTTTGTTGTTGGGTTGTCAATATGAAGGGTTTGCTGGACTGACCACAGCATGTCGCTGACAAATCTTACTAAAAAAGGAAAAAAGTGTGTGATGAAGATGAGGCAGATAGAAAAACCCGGTCAAGGACAAGGACCGGATATGAAATAAATGGCCTAGGATGAGGGCCGGAATGGATACGAATGGCCTAGGATGAGGGCTGGATACAATATGAATGAAAACGATAGGCGAGACTTGAGTGAGTGATCAACACAGGGGGAGAAAAACTGCATTTCAAGTTGAAATACAAGGTTTTTATAGTCCAGGTTATGACCCAGACTTGTTGTAACTATGGGAATAAGCTATAAGGAAGTATTGCTTTGAGCATAAAAATAATGTAGCTAAAAAAAGGGATCCAACTACGAAAAGCTAAAAACTAAGGCAGTCCAAAATAGGAAATGCATGCGGACAAGTGGAAAGTCGAGCGGATTAGGTCGGATAGGGGGAATGTAACCCTAAAAGGTATGTACACCTTACAACACAACAGGAACATTTTCGGGAGCAGGTGCTCCAATGGACATTGGAAAGTTGTGCACACAAGGGAAATGCATCAGTTGCACAAAAGAAGGGAAGGACCAGGCTTGGCCCTGTCCCACTCACTTCAAACCACGTCCACGACAAGTCTGCACGTTCGAGATCAACAGACATACCATAGAATATAATTCCCCAAGGCAACTTGTGGAGAAGGTGGCAGAGGTCACCAAAAAGGATTTTCCAAATGTAGAGTAGCCCAGTCGTCTACTTCTACGAACATTACTACTTCATCATATACCGCACCTAAGTCATTGCCAAATAGATTTTCAGTGCTACAAAATGAAGAACCGACTGAGTGTGATGTGGCCGCTGAGCACCCTTCACTAACTATTCTACACCGTCAAAAGAAAGCAAAGAAAAATACACCAGTTGCACCTCTGGTCAAGAAAAGGGTACTGAAAATCAAACGATAGAGAAAAGGAACAAGCATTCCTCATGGCTCAATATGGTAGATCCTTGGTCCACCCAATGGATCCAACAAGTGTGTCAACACACAGACAAAAAGAGAGCATTGTCCCATCTCCGATCATTTGTACATACATGACACAAGAAGAGTGGAAGTCACTCCTCAGCTGATCACTGAAATAAGTGGCATGTCCCCCATCAAGGCCCACCTGTCATTGTGCGAGCTGCAAAGCAAGCCACAATACAAGAAAATCTCGAAAAAAAATGACCGCTTGCTAACTGTACACGTAGGGATGCTTTCAGACAATGGGAGAACAGTGGAGGCCGACGCACTCATCAATTCCGGGTGCACTGGTTTGACCATCAATGCCTCTTTCATCACACGTAATAACATTCCCACTCACAAACTCCCTTGTCCTATCCCTGTGGACAATGCAGATGGTACTCCCAATTCATGAGGCACTATCACCAACTTCATCCTAGTGGAACTCTCCATCCAGGACCATGTCGAAAAACTCTCCCTTGTGGTGACTGACCTTGGTACACATCCGCTGTTCCTCAGTTATGACTGGCTCAAGCATCACAATCCCACAATTGATTGGGCCTCGCACTCTATTTCCTTCTCTTGTGAAGATCATGTCCCCAATTTAATCCCCACTGACGACAACAATTTGGAGTATCATCAATCTTGGAAGGAGGGTGATCACATCTTCAAAATTGAAGCCCTCAATTACCTCATGTCTTGAGGCATTGCCCAAGATCTCGTGATCGAAGCACAAAAGGAAAAGCACTTAAAAACCTTTGAGGACGTTGTCCCAACAGCCTACCATGCATTCAAAGACATGTTTGCCAAGGAAACGTTTGATGAATTACCTCCATCTAGACCATGGGATCATGTGGTCAAACTACTCCCAGGCAATCACCAAGTTGACTGCAAAACATTGTAAAACAAGTAACAAGGTCAAAGACCTTGTAAGGGTAGATGTAGAAGGGGCGAGAACACTTGTCCCAAGGGGTCCTGTAGGAGGGAAGTTAGATGAGAAGGGTTGGCTATGACTGACCACAGGAGAGTAGAGTGTCCGGAATAGTCCTGGCTACACAACGATGAGAGAACACGAAGTCCGGAATGGATTGAGTGAAACAATGAGTGGTTCAACCTAGGATGAGGGCCAGATAGATGACGATAAAAGCTTTCCAGTCAAGGACGAGGACTGGATACTAGGACAAGGAAGGGAGTTGATCAAGGATGAGGACCAATGATGATGATGATGAGAGGAATCATAGCAAGAAAATTAGGAGTGAACAGAGATGATCATTCAGATCTAGGTACAAACTTTTTATAGTCTGGGCATTTCCAAGACTTTGGTAACTAGGTTACTGGAGAAGCATACATTAAGGATCTAGAGGTGGCAGCAGCTAATTGTAATAGAAGTAAGGAAGGTAGGGAGAAGTAGAAGGAACTACTAAAGAAAGAAAGAAGTAACAAGACGGCAAATTGAAAAGGGTACCGGACCATATATGTAGTATCCGGTCTAACTTGGACTGTGGATAGGTGATATGGATAGGTGATATCGTACTGGATAAAAAAATAAGGGCTCGACTTACCTCGGACTGGACATAGAGGACACAGGACACGATGGAGGTCACTTCGAGGACATCTGAACGAAGGGGAAGGGATGGGATGTAACTGTAGAGAGCTAGAGGCTCCTACAACATACAATCTCACAGTCAATGAACAAAAGGAACTAGACACCTTCCTCGAAGAGAACCTCACCTCTGGTTGAATCCACCCTTCAAAGTCCCCCTTTGTGTCTGCTTTCTTCTTTATCAAAAAGAAAGACAGGAGACTTCGTCTTGTTCAGGATTATCGGAAATTAAATGCTATCACTGTCAAAAATTGATATCCTCTCTCTCTTATTGCTGAGTTGATCAACAAACTCAAAGGAGCCAAACACTTCACCAAGCTCAACATTCATTGGGGGTATAACAATATACAAATGAAAGAAGGAGACAAATGGAAAGCTGTGTTCAGAACAAACTGAGGACTTTTTGAACCTCTCGTAATGTTCTTTGGATTGACCAACTTACCTGCGACATTCCAAACAATGATGAACCACATCTTCCATGATCTGATCAATTGAGGAAACATGGTTGTCTACATGGATGACATCCTGATCTTCATGGAGTCCATTGAACAACACCAAAGAATAGTACAAGAAGTCCTACAAATCCTCCAAGAGAACAAGTTGAGTCTTTGTCACACAAAGTGTGACTTCAAAGTCAATGAAGTCAAATATCTCGGACTCCTCATTTCACATCAAAAACTTTGTATGGATCCAACAAAGATTAAAGGAGTTGTTGATTGGCCTGTCCCCAAATCCAAGAAAGAAGTCAGAGAATTCCTCAGGTTCCTCAACTTCTATCGAAGATTTGTAAAAGACTTCACCAAAATAGCACAACCACTTAACGCTCTCACTTCTGAGAAAGTTGAGTTCCAATGGTCGGAAGAATGCCAGAAAGCCTATGAACTTTTGAAAGAGACAATCACAACTGCTCCAGCCCTAATCATGCCAGAAAACGACAAACCATTCCATTTGGAAACAGACAGTTCAGGAATCGGTATCAGAGCAGTCCTTTCACAAGAAAAAGAAGGCCGCTGGCACCCCATCACATTCATCTCCAGGTCGTTGAACAAAGCCGAGAGAAATTATCATGCAGCAGATCTCAAAATGGCAGCCATAATATTTGCACTGAAAGAATGGTGTCACTACCTCCTCAATGCCAAGCATGAATTCAAGATCTTGACGGATCATAAAAACCTCAAGTATTTCAAACAACCCCAGGATTTGTCACAATGACAAGCACAATGGAATCAACTCCTCCAAGAGTACCATTTCATCATTAAACATTGGTCAGGGAAAACCAATCCAGCTGACCTGCTCTCACAACAACCTGACTTCGATGTGAAAGTCGAAAATAATAAGGAGATCACTGTGTTAAGTCCAGAATGATTCGTGAGTGATGAGGGAGCTGCTGTGTACTCTATCACATTCAAAGAATGAATCAAAAACCTCCAATCCCATGCCGAAAAGTTCACAGTCAAAGGAGTCAAAAGAGGTGACTCACTGTGGAAACTCAAGGATGGACTAATCCACTGGAGAAATGCCCTCTATGTCCCCATGGAGCCCTTCCTCCGAGAAGCAATTATTGTCCAGAACCACAACCATCCTCTGTCAGGACATCCTGGCATGCAAAGAACAGGAGACCTCATCTGAATGAGATACTATTGGCCCTCAATGAAAAAAGATGTTGCTCAATATATCTCTGGTTGTGACATCTGCCAGAAAGTCAAAACCAAGGTGAAACAAATACAACTACACCCTCACAAATTGGCTGACGGACCATGGGAGATCATCTCCATCAACCTTATTGGTCCACTCCCAGAATCCAATGGAAAAGATGCTGTTCTGACTGTTGTTGACACATTCTCCAAGATAGTACACTTCTTCCCCATCTCAACCACAATTACATCTGCAGGAGTAGCCAGAATTTACCACGACCACATATTCAAACTCCATGGTACTCCTAGGAAAATAATCAGTGATCAAGGACCCCAATTTGTTTTGTTGTTCATGATAGTGTTACAAGAACTCCTCCAAATAGAAGGAAACCCCTCCACTGTGTACCATCCACAAACAGACAGACAATCTGAATGATTCAATGCACTTGTTGAGTAATACCTCCACATCTACATGAATCATTGACAGTCCGACTGGGTGGAGTGGCTCCCCCTTGCTGAGTTCATGCATAATTCAAAAGTTTCATCTGCGATGAAGACATCTCCGTTCCTCCTGAACTACAGGCAGTCCCCCTGTATAAACACGATACAAAGATCAGTTGCAAGAAATGGAAATGAAGAGGCGTCCATCTTTATCGACGCAATGAAAAAGAGTCATGCTCGAGCAAAAGAAGCCCTACAGCATGCCGCCAACAACATGAAAAAGTATCACAATCAAGGAACGCAACCACCACAGAAGTATAAACCTGGGGATCTCGTCCTACTTGAATTGACCAATATCCGTTCAGATTGCCTGTCCTGAAAACTAGACAATAAACGGTATGGTCCCTTCAAAGTTGTATCAAAGGTCGGAAAGGGGGCATATAAGCTCAAGCTTGACTCCAAATGGCGCAGAATTCACCCGGTCTTCAACAAGTGCCTTCTCCACCCATACCACAAAGGAGAATTCTCCTCACAGAAGAAACCACCACCTCCACCACCAATCATGCAACCACAAGGCGAAGAGCAGGAGATCGAGAACATCATCGACTCCTGCGAACGACGAGGACATACAGAGTATCTCGTACATTGGAAAGGATTCCCCTGAGAGGAAAACAAGTGGAAGAAGGTGTCCAAATTGGACAATGCCTCTGACACCATTAAGAGCTTCCACCAACTCCATCCCACTGCCCCTTGGCCAACAAAGACAATGAAAGTCTGTTTTGCTAATGTCAACTCTCCCTGTTCTTGCCCCATTTGCCTTGGATTTCCACCCCCTACTCCTTCTCCCATGTTCCTTGACCCCAATTTCCTTTCATTCCACAAAAACATGGACTGCCTATGTAATTATTCATTTGACACACCACTCACAGACACTCCATACTTAGAAGGTGAATTCGTTGAAAGGGACTTCAACTCTTGAAAGGGGGGTAATGTCAGAACCTTCCTCTTTTCACCACTCCCATCAATCACAGTGTCAGAACAGGCAAGCATGTGCACAGCCACTCATCGGACTGCACCCCTACATTCTATGAACCATTTATGTATGCTCTACATTCTCTGTTCCTATGCTACAACATTTATAGTGTACTTGCTTGTTCTCTTTTGTTCTCGACCCTTAGTAATGTAGTCTAATCATTTACATTCAAATACTTAAAGCTGAACATATATAGTCTCTAGCTTGACAGCGCTCCCCTCAGTCCATTGCCCACATGCAACTGAGGTGAGCTCTCAATACTGTAGTTCCTCTAATCATGCTCACTTCGTACTTAGTTACTTTATCAGGTGAATATACAGCTAGTCTGTTTCCCACATGCAACTGAGTTACTTTATCAGGTTATGAGCCCTGCTGTTTCCACCTAACCCAAAACCTGCCAATTGATTGCCATGTCCGTCACTCCTGTCACCACTGACATGCTACCGACCAATGTACCTAAGCTCAATGTCAAAGGCACAAATTGGGTGATCTTCAATTTCCGTTTCAAGGTAGCCATCGAGGCCAAGGGAATGTGGAGCCATTTTGATGGGACATCCACTCAGCTGAACCACACACCCCCTTTATCAGCTGCACAGACTGAGGAAGTCATGAAATGGAAAAAGAATGAAGGAATTGTGAAACACCTACTGACTCAATGCATCCCAGACTCAACTGCGCTGAAAATCCGCAAACTAGCTACCGTTGCAGCTATGTGGAAAGAGATCACGTGTGAATATACTGAAAAAGGAATGTATGCACAAACAGAGTTGCACACCCAATTCCTTGAGACCAAGATGGCCAAAGGAGATGTCTGACAGTTCCTTGACGGGCTGCGAACGAAACATGAGGAGTTAGCATCGGTTGGTGTTGATATCAACAAAAAGGATTACTGTTTGACCATCATCTGATCCCTTCCCAACCCACTCACCAATTTCACATCCAACCAGCTTGCTGCTGCTCGCTTATACTTGATGACCAAGATGATCGAGCCCGACACCCTCATCTTGCTTATCAGTGAAGAAGCAAATCGACAGAAGGTGAAATATACCGTTCATAGTGATGGCAAGGATTGTTATGAGGCTATGGCCGTGACAGCGCTGGCCAGGGAAAGAGGTCATGGTCGTGGATACCACCCTCCCCATGGCAATAGGCCAAAACGAAGGTGTTGGACATGTGGGTCAGATGAACACCTAGCAGCGTATCACAATCAAATACCTAAGAACGAGAAGAAGACTGCAATGCACCAAATGGGTAGCACGAATGCAGTTGTGCCTGACTCAGATGAAGAAGAAGGAGTTTTCGGCATAATTGAAGATAATAAATCCTTACCCAATTTGGAAACTGTCGAGTTGAGCAATGATGAAGATAAAGGTGCTGGGCATCAGGCCCATGATGATGATGATGACTGGTTCTCGGTTGTCAGTGATGACGGTCTGTGGGACTGTAAATGGGATGACGAAGCACAGAGAGTTGATAGCAATGATGCAATGGTCAACTATGCTTGCCCTTCTTTTGATGCCGACGAAGACCTAGAGAATGAAGCAATGAAAGCCAGTGACCGCCCAAAGGAAATGCACTGGGTCGAACTATATGATTCTGGCACCACTCGTCACATCACCCCTGAGTACAATCAGATGATTGACTTGAAGCAAATCCTGCCAAAATCCTTTATGGCTGCAAATCAGCAAAAATTCACTGCTACAGGCGTTGGTGATCTCATCATTGAAATACCTAATGGGATAAATGTGTCAAAGTTGCGCCTGACCGAAATATTGTACTCACCTGAAGTGGGGTACACCCTTGTGTCAATCAGCTGCCTCGATGAGATGGGCCTGACAACAATTTTTGTGGAAGGATATTGCATAATTCACAACATTGACGGAGAGACGATCAGGCGTATACCACGGTCAGCAAAGGGACTGTACCACGTGGTACATGAAAACAACCATGCAGCTGCTGCTGATGAATGGGTCACAGTGATGGAGATGTACCGACGTCTAGGGCACATAGTGCCATCCACTGCATGCACACTGACCGAAAAAGGACTGGTCAGCGGATTAAGGTACCAGCCAGATGACGACAAAAATACTCACTGTGAGGCATGCGTCTATGGAAAGGCAACACACAAGCCAATAGCCAAGGTACACCAAAGGCCATGTGCTGAAGCACTTGGCAACATCATCTACACCGATGTCTGGGGCCCAGCACCCATCGCGACTATCGGTGGAAAACGCTACTATGTCACGTTTATGGACAATCACACCCGACTTACCCACATCTACTTGTTGTGTCAGAAGAGTGATACCTTCAATGCATATTGAGGCTTCAAGGCCTGGCTTGACTGACAACTCGCTGCAAAGATCAAGCTCCTCCACTCAGATCAAGGGGGAGAATATCAGGGCAAAGAATTTGTTCTGTACTTACAGCAGCAGGGCACTGTGCAATGTTTCACTGTGTACAACACCTCACAGCACAATGGAGTTGTGGAATGCCTCGACCACACAATCCTGGAACGCGTACACATGCTTTTGCATGCTAGTGGTCTGCCAAGACATCTGTGGGGCGAAGCTGCTCGTCATGTTGTTTGGCTGAAGAACCAGATACCCACCAAGGTCCTAAATGGAAAATCGCCATACGAAATCGCCATGGGCTGTGCACCTGATTTGAGTGGCATGCGTGAGTGGGGATCCATAGTCCATGTCAAGACTGGCCGAGGGACGAAGCTAGGAGGGAGAGTTGAGGCTGGGTGATGGATTGGTATCGATGACCGCACAGAATATGCATGTCAAGTATACTGGCCAAAAACGAGGACAGTGACAGTTGAGTGTGAGGTTTTCTTTGATGCTGTGCCTAGTATCATCGAGGGGGAGGGGATTATCCTATTGGACGACAACACTTTAGTGCAACAACATGTTCCTGGAAGTACTGAACATGTACTGACTAAAGGTGCCACTGTACCTCATGCCGCACAGCTGATACCAAAACAGGCCATGCCTGTCAATGTGCAATCAGTCACACCACCCAACCCACCAGCTCTTCCCGACGTACCTGAGTCACACCCCCAATGCACCTGAAAACCCAGCCAGCACATACTCGATATCATCAGCAGTAAAGCCACATCCATCACCATTCCTCACGGTGTACAAGTTCCAGCCCTCATCCTGGAAAATCCAGCACCCAAGCCACCTGTCCTAGAAAATGTAGGCACAAGTGAACAAATCCTAGTGGCTATTGACAAAAGGTATAGCCAGGACTTCGATGAGCAAGAACTAACCATGCTCGTTGAACAAGGTACTGCCAATGCCGAAGCACTCAAACCGTCCAGCCTCACCGATGCTCGCAACTGCTTTGACTGGCCACAATGGGAACGAGGAATCTGCAAGGAGTTTGAGATGCTTGACAAAGCAGGCACCTGGGAGCTCACCGACCTCCCACCCAGCGCAAACCTGATCAGATCAAAGTGGGTATTCCGCGCAAAAAAGGATGCTGCCAGAAATATCATACACTACAAGGCTCACCTTGTCGCTCAGGGATTCTCGCAAGTCCCTAGCATCAACTACTTTGACACATATGCGCCCATTGCCAAACTCGCATCCATTCACACTGTCCTTGCCCTTGCTGCTTGACAAGATCTTGAATTACACCAAGTGGACATAAAAGGCGCCTATCTAAACAGTAAATTAAACAACAATGAAGTAATCTATATGCGCCAGCCACCTGGATACGCAGATCCAAACCACCCACGCTGTGTATGTCACCTGCGCAAAACTCTGTACAGGCTAAAGCAGAGTGGCCAGCGCTAGTACCAACGTCTAGTTGAGATTTTGGTAACCAGGCTATTTTTTAGGCAATGCGAGGTAGATCAGGCTGTTTTCATCAAATGAATGAAAGACACACTCACCATCATTGTTGTATATGTTGATGACTGCACAATTGCCACCACCACACTTGAGCTCATCAACGCTGTCAAGACGCAGCTCAGCCATTTCGTCGAGGTGATGGACCTTGGCGAACTCCACTGGCTTCTCAGTATTGAAGTCATGTGCAATCAAAACAAGTGTACCCTCACCCTCTCGCAAAAAACATACATTGAGTCAATCCTCTGGCATTTCAACTTCAACGAACTAAAACCCATCTCAACGTCCATGGACCCCAGCACCAAACTCAGCACCACCCAGTTCCCTTCAACTGCTGCTGAACACGCTGCCATGTGTCACATACCGTATCAGGAAGCCGTCGGATCACTCATGTATGCAGCACTCGGAACAAGGCCAGACATTGCATATGCCATCTCACAAGTCTCATGTTTTTCGTCCAACCACAGTCAAGCGCATTGGGATGTGGTAAAATGCATCTACCATTACTTATCAGGCACAAAAGCCCTACAGCTAACATATGAAGGGGGAGAAAAACCTCTCGTGGGATATACAGACGCAGATGGCAGCATAATTGAGGATTGCCGTGCCATATTGGGCTATGCCTTTTTGATTGATGGAGGGGCCATTTTGTGGAGCTCCAAGCAACAAGAGATTGTCTCCTTATCCACCACCGAAAGCGAGTATGTCAGTGCGACACACGCTGCTAAGGAAGCACTCTGGCTCCAGTCCCTTATAGCTGAAATGTTTATTATTGTCACAAATCCCACCACCATTTTCTTGGACAACCAATCGGCCATCGCGCTCACCAAGGATCACCAATATCACATGCGCACTAAGCACATCAATGTGTGTTTTCACTTCATCCGATGGATTATTGATGATGGCAAGATCCGACTCATATTCTGTCCGACCAGTGAAATGGTGGCTGACGCATTCACAAAAGCGCTCCCCTCACTGAAAGTCAAGCATTTCGCGGCTGAACTCAGACTGCATGCAGCTTGAGGGGGAGTGTCAGAACAGGCAAGCATGTGCACAGCCACTCGTCAGACCGCGCCCCTACATTCTATGAACCATTTATGTACACTCTACATTCTCTGTTCCTACACTACAATGTTTATAGTGTACTCGCTTGTTCTCTTTTGTTCTTGACCCTTAGTAATGTAGTCTAACCATTTATATTCAAATACTTAAAGCTGAACATATATAGTCTCTAGCTTGACAGCGCTCCCCTCAGTCCATTGCCTGCATGTGACTGAGGTGAGCTCTCAATACTGTAGTTCCTCTAACCATGCTCACTCCATACTTAGTTACTTTATCAGGTGAATATACAGCTAGTCTGTTGCCCGCACGCAACTGAGTTACTTTATCACACAGAAGGTCATGGAAGCCTGTAGAATGTTCTATATATACCATGTATTGTAGATAGTTGTTCCCCAGAATTGGATCATCTTCACTCTTGAACATCCCCGAAGGGTATTCCCTGAGGTCTTTCTTGACAGTCCTGATACCATGTGAGTTTAGACTTGCTGCCTAAGGGTGAGGCCTGAGGTTCCTGCTGACAAATTTTGGCCATATATCTTGTCATATATCTAGTTCAATGTTAACCCTCCTCAGTTGTGGTCCATGGATGAGTCGAAACCCTCAACACTGTCTCCTCTGGAAACCCACATGTGAGTGACTCCGTAGCTTGGCTCTACTCGTGCTAGTGGGCATCCGACTGGCTGGTGTCCCTGCCAGAAGGCTGTTGCCAGTGTCACCTTTCGGGGCTATGACGACTTGGAAACATCGCCAAGTCGGACTATTCTCGCACGAGCGAGTGGATGTGACAAAACTATAAAAAGATACATCATTTCAAATTACACTGTTACACAAAGCAGACGGACTGAGGGAAGGACACCGCATCATCGAATAAGTAAAAAGACGATAAAGGTAGTGGTATTTCACCGGCGCCGAAGCTCCCACTTATTCTACGCCCTCTATGTCTTTTCACAATGTCAAACTAGAGTCAAGCTCAAC
>JBBPQP010000857.1:0-16440 GCA_038092555.1 Boletus subgraveolens
AGCAAGTACTTTCATCCATCCTGCAAGCACATTACCTGATTTATTCTTGCTCTCCTACAATCTTCCAATCTCTTCAAAATGGCTCAACATTGGGACACTTTTTTGAGCCACTGTACAATAGCCCCTGCCACATGAGGTGATGTATATAGCTTTAGCAATACTTATGCACCACCACCACCACCACCACTACCTGCATCTGCATCATCACACTCCACTGCTATGCCATTTATACAGGATATACTATGGCCCAGCAGGTGGTGGCACTCCTAAAGCCATCCTTGTCCAATCTCAATCTACCTCAAAAGAAGACAGTGGTGCATTTGGTTTTCAATGAAGCACCATTCTGTTGATTGCCAAGGACTATTGTAAAGTTGAAGAATATATACAAGTACAGTCCATTCCCATGCAGCTCATGTTGGTGTGCACCACCCTTCCTTCCATGTTCATTCCAGAGCTCAGAACATTTTACAACTACTTGCCAACACTACCACCATTCAACAGTTAACCAACCAACCAGAGCTCATTTATATTCTAGAAAAAATGGGCAGCACATTTCTACTAGCAAGAACCATCCAGATCTTGAGTGAAAAGGAGGTTGGCTGGAATGAGGAGGACAGGGGATTGGTCTTTGTGATGTTTATCACAGAGGGCCAGAAATTGGCAGACCTTACTAACCATATCTTCTATGCAGGTGATCAAAAGAGATGAGCAACAAAGAATGTCATGCTGCCTACCATGCATGGATACAGGATCTAAAAATATCATGGTTGTAACCACTGCCTTCAGCACAGGCAACGCACACATGTGACTGGTCATACACATAAACAAGCTGTTTGACATGCTGGAGTTCATCCAAGGTCAAGACAGAGCTGGCAGGGATGGACAAATAGCCAAGTGCTATGTTCCCATGGCCCAGAGTGCTGGAAAACTGAGCAACAAGAAGCCAGAGGTGTTGACAGAAAGCAAGCTTGCCATGTATGACCATATATTCATATACAATCTAAAGTGATGTCTCTGATATGGCATGATCTTGTTTGCAGATAACACAGGCTTGGCCTGTTAGCAACATCCCAACAATCAGCTGTATTATGTATGCAGCAGGAATCCACATCACAAGCCAGAGAACATCACTAGCATGCTCAAGGTGAGGATTGCCCCATTCAAGCCTACACATATACCCCCAACCCTTTCAACAACCCCTTCAGAAGCCACTGACCAAGTGAAGAAGAAGTGATCATTACATCAGCTCATGACATCAACCAAGATCAATGTCATGCTGGTGGCTCTATATTGACTGGAAGACATCTGTGCTCTGTACAAGGTCTTGGATCTGAAGCTGGACAAACAGACCCACCCTTTGTATTTCTGTCCATGCTTGATAATCACATGCAAACAGCAATTGGGACAGACATAAGGAATGGAGAAAGGGGCTATGCTACAGCAAGTGGCATAACAAAATCTGCTGGCTCTGTCACATCCCCCAACTCAACAACAACCTACATCCCACCTTTTCCAAGGTGAACAAGGGTAAACTGGAATATAAATTCATAAACATGGTGGCCCTGGCCACTTTTGTGATATATCATTGCCAAGGATTGAGAGCAGCAGCACAACAACACTTCAAACAAAACTGGGTGATGGTTGTTCATATGTTGGTTGATGAACAAGCCAGCAATGGGCAATGAGAGCAATCTGATAGATTTGTTCATGTGGTACTTCAACATGTATAAAGATGATGCCTAAATATATTGAGTAGTTATACAAATGAGGTCATGGATAGATGCTGCTTACCATGTATGTGGGTGATGTAATACAGTGATTCAAGTTTGCAAGGGATTGCATGCAATGAACCACAATATTGGCAGCACAAACACCAAGGATCAACAGCAACATGAGTGGTGTGGATATACAAGTATATGCTAAAGTTACACACAGGAGAGCATGGGAACTGCTTATGTAATTGTTTGAGCCCATATATAAACAGCCAGACTGTAGTGGCTATGCTTCAATACAACTTAAACTTGAACTGCTGTCTTCCTAATTTGAAGAACAAAACAATACAAACAAAACAAAATGGTAAATTAAATAGATTAGTGGTTGTACAAATATTCACTAAAGTTGTGCTGGCTTAGCAATCCATCACCACCTCCACCACTCAAGATATTGTGGTAAGTTGCATCAGCTGCATAAGTATGTATTTGGTACATTTATGCTGGTCCAGCAATTCACCACCACCACCATCCAAGATATTGTGGTAAATCACATCAACTATACAAGTGTTTGGTATACTCTTATGCATTTCTGCTCTAACAGGTGGGAACAAATGCTGGTGTTGGTGCCAATGGTGTTACAAAGATCTTGCAGGTGGGTTGTATGCCATTACTTTGTATGCTCACTAACTCAACATATATACTAGAATGTATTTGCCCACATGAACATCCCTGTGACATTGATGATGAGGCCATGGCACTAATGCTGTTAAGTGGACAAGGATGTCACAGGCCAGTACCTGCATTATTGACAAGCCTTATCTCATTTAGAATTTGCAGGATGTCAAGGATGATCTGATGGCTGACAGCAATGGTGACAGTAAGAATAACATTGAGAAGATTACTCCAAAGAGGTATAATGTAATTATAGCAATGACCTTCTCATGCAAGTATGCGGAATACTTACACCCAGAGTTCACAGGTCACTACCAAGAAACTGTACAAAGAGAAAAATCAAAAGCAATTCCTGTCAAGGAAGTTCCAAGCAATGATGGCAAAAGTGAGGTATGTCAAGCTGTTTTATATATATATAATGTAAATGCAGTATTGATGAGAATTTCCAAAATCAGGAGAAGGAGATTGAGACAGGAAAGGTAATAGTTAGGTGGACAATATCAAATGTAGTCAGATAGTCAGAGTCAGCTGTGGTCAGATGGTCAGATAATCACATGGTTAGATATGGTTATATAGTTAATTAGATGATAAGATATAGTTAAATGGTTAAAGTAGTCAGATGGTCAGATGTTGTCAGAGAATCAGATGGTTGGATTGTATTGGAACTGGAGAGTCCCAATGGCAGGGGGGAACAGCAGAAAGTAGATGTTGAGTGGAAGCTACTCACTAAATGTCAGAAGAGGGGTAGTGGCAAGGACATCTTGAAGTCTGAATCTAGTGAAGAGGCTTGGTAGGCCTAGACAGAGACAACTCAGACTCAGGTGGTTCAACTAAAAGACAAGTTGAGAATACTATAGATTAAAGAATGAAAGGCTCTGTACTTATACTGTTTTACAGTAAAGTTAAAGAGGAGTTTGTACTTCTATATGGTCATGTTCTATGACCTGAAGATAAGAGGGCAAAAGGCTATTGGTGGAAGCTATAGTAGATGAGATTATAGATAAAAGAATCCTGGGCCCTGGTAAAAGGGTATGACATCATAGTCTAGAGTTAGGGTGAAGGGTTATGACATTAGAGTCTAGAATATGTATATGATGTAATAGTCTGTCTAGAATAGTATAGAGTGGTCTAGCACCAAAAGCAAAATGAATAGTGATAATAAAGATAAACTTATGGTAATTGGATTATAAATCCTGAATAGGAACACCATAGTTTTGACACTTGTCATATTCCAAAAATCCCCCAAGTACAACTCCATTACATTATTACAAACTCTGGTGCATTCTCCTTAGAGACACAACTCCTGACCTCTGGACTTTTACATATATATATATGTATATATGTTTATGTGTTTCTCCATTCCATTCCATTACCTACCAAATACTTATGAACCCTATGAACTCCATTACTACATAATACTATGCACCTCTGTACTATATAATGTACTCTGAGATCCCCCTGTAAACTCCTCAGTTCAACTATTAGTTCTATCCTCTACTCCTCTCTCTCTAATTGAGTCTTGATGACTCTCCTCTGACCCTCCACTCAACTTGACATCTTTACATTTTAAGTCTTATTACCTCTGACACTCTGAAATACAGGATTCAAGACTTGTGTAAGGGTGCACCACATATGGTGAAGCCAGCATCCCAAATCCCCCTAGTCAACTCCAGCATTCCAGAGTTGTTACCAGAGCATGACTCTAACAACACTCCCCTTTGCTATTTATGTTTTTTTTGTGAGGATAAGGATAAGCACTGAGAGTAGATATGAGTGAATATCCTCAAAATGTTGCCATATCAAGGGCTTTGTGAACATATCTGCAAGCTGATTTCTAGTAGGAATATAAATGAGTTTGATAACTCCCTCTGTGACTTCTTGGATACAATGTTCTGGAATAGCAACATGCTTTGTGCATCCTTCCTGTGCAGAATTCACTGCCAGAATCAGAGCACCTTGATTATTTTCATAAAGCAGTACTTTGGATAGTTTATATCTCATTTTGGAGAAGAGTGACTGGATCTAATGAAGTTGTATAGCAACCTGGTCATTCCCATGTATTCTGCTTCTGTGGAAGATAAGGCAATCTTTCACTGTCATCTGGATAGTCAAGAGACTATTCTGTCTGCAAGAAATATGCAGTACTCTATTCTGGAATAACATGTTTCCACATCTCCTGCCAAATCAGTGTCACTGTACATAAGGAAACCAGCATTGCCAGTGCCTTTGTATCTAAGGCATAGATCTTTAGTCATTGCTAAATAGCAAATGATATAAAGAGCCTTGTTAAAATGTTCTTGCATGGGGTTTGCAGAGAACTGTGACATCTTGATTACAGAATAGGCAAGATCAGGTCACATATCAAGCATGATGAATAACAGTGATCCAATAACTGACTGATAATGACTGTGAAGTTCAGGGTTTGATTTACTTTTGTTTGGAGTTGGAATACATATATCCTGAGGGTAGTGGAGTACAAGCTGATTTGGCATTCTCCATTTCAAAGTGTTTGATAAGCTTTTCAGCATAAACATACTGATCAAGCCTCAAAAGTCACTTTGAGCAATCTCTGGTAATATGCATGCCAAGATATTCTTTGACAGCTCCAAGATTACAGCTTGCATTGCAGATGTGCAATTGGTCTTGGCAAAAGCTGGTTCAGAACTGGAAGAGGGTTCTGATAAACAAGAGGCTAGGAAATAATGGGAAGAATGATAAGCAGCAAATTGAAGATGGAATTCTGCCATGACTTTGGCAGCAATGTTATCTACATTGAAGTCTCCAGCAGCTATGGTTTGAATGAGGGTCAACACAGTGGGGTTGAAGGATCATGGCATGGCATTAAGAAGTATCATCACCTGGAGCTGCTCTGGAAGGAGCAATCCAGTTGAGATGGTGTGTTGTAACATGGAAACCAATTTGGAGATCTGAGATCCAATATCTCAGTTTTCTTTAAAGTAAAACTAGGTTATTTCTTGAAAGACCCAAAATTGGCTTGAAACACTGTGTGTGGAATAGAGTGCTGCAAATTGTAGCCAAAATGCCCAAGCAATGGAAGGATGGGTATTCTGGGCTACTGCCATGTATGCATGTTATTGATGCACTTTCATGTGTGTTTGCACATAGACACCAATTAATGCTTGAGCCTGTCAGTTGTTATGTTTCCATGTTGTTTGATCTTGGGTGGTTGGTTAAGTGATCCAAAGGGATGTTCTGTCCACAATGTCCCACCATCTAGCAACATTAAGGACATCTCTCATCTCCATGGACCAAGCATAGTAGTTTGAAGGTCCAGCAAGATGTTGAAGCCTGGATGTGATAGAAGAGTCAAGTTTGATAAGGCCAGATATGCTGATTTAAAGTGAAAGCAAAAAAAAAAGCAACTATAGAAAACAAAAAAATTTCATCAGCAGTTGGATCTGATACTCTGAGAGGAGTAAAAGGAATAGAAGATGATGTGGTTGTCATTGTTTCTCCAAAGGTAACAAGACTTCTTGTTGGTTCTGTGATCTTCAATGGTGGTCATGAATGGGTGGTCATGAATGGAATAATTGAAAGGAAATTTCCTTGTATACAATCTGTTTATGAGGGTGAGCAGGTCCAGATACAATACTTCCATTGGCTTGGATAATGTCCCAAGAATAAGACATCCAATGCTCTTGTAAACCTTCACAGTCTCAGTACCATTTTGGTAATGGTGTATAAGCATAAGAAAGAAAGGACAAAAAAGCAAGAGGTGGTTGGTAATTGTAATTTGGTAAATCATTATTATTATCTGGAATCCCAGTGAGATGTGAGATATCATGCCAAATATCAAGTTTAGCACAAATCTGTGAAGGGTCTATTATCCAATTTGAAGAAAGATCAGTTCATGAAAAAGAGTCCATCTTTTCAAATTGTAAAGTAAAAGATCAAAATGATCATTGCTGATGGAGCATATGTATTGATTGCCTAACCATACTGGGGCAGGTCAACACTAGATCAGCTTCTTGATTAAAGTCCTGAACTCCTCAGTTACCCATGCCTTGTAGATGGGTAAGTCTTTGTGCTTCTGATTGTAATGTTCTCATTTGTCATCTAATATATTCAATTCATCTGCCATGAAGAAGGTTTTGATGATGGAGAATAATGGTGGAGATATGATCAGATGTGGAGTGAAGAATGCTTGCCTCACTAAGATAAGTGGAGATAAAGTAAACAGAATCCCTAGGATCAAAGTCCTGTTGGAAACAGGCAATTAGTTCCATAGGATTTCTCCAAAAGGGATGAGTCAAATAAATGAAACAATCTTGCCAAATCCTATCCATGTGAAAGTTCCAGGCATGCTGTGTGGGGACATCCCACAGGTTCCTATTGTGTGGTCCATTATCCTGCATTTGGTAGAAATTATACCACTTGTCCATTCCAGGTGTATCTTCCTCCAGGTTAGGGTGATAGACATTAGCCAGGGTATTAAAGAAGATAAAGAGATTGGAGTTGGACAGAATTGGGAGATTGGGAATCAATGCTTGTGGATAGAGTCTGAAATCCTGATTAAACCAGTCATAGTCTCAGTTGAGGATCTCCCAGCCATGGTTATAAACTGAGGTATAAGGAGGAAAAGACAGGAAAGGCTAAGCCAGCACCTTCATAAACAGAAGCTAAAGTTTTGCCATGGTAGGAATATGAATCAAGAGAGGTAGAGTGACATTCAGTAATCAGGACTCCCATAAAATTTAAATTGAAACCATGTGCCCACAGGTCAAAGCTGACTTTAAATGTGTGGTGGCTGGTCTCCACTAGGTTCGCTATTACATATAAGAACTAGTGGGAGGAGTGGGAGGCAATCCTAAATGTGGAATCTCAGGATCTCTTGGAGTACTGTGATGTAACCTTTGTTGTTCTCTTCTATGTATTAGCTTCTTGACATACTGGATTCAATTGTCCAGTATAGACAGCAAGTCTGGGAAGAGGAGTGGTGACATTGAAAGATCTGGAATCTCCAAACTCTTGTCAAAGAGGGTGTAAGGTAGCTGCTGCCAAGGTATGTAGATTATTCCCTGGTGTCAGGTGATCTGAGAGCCTGATGACTGAGGGATCATTGACATAGGTATATGGAACAGGAAGGAATGGAATAGTTACTGCTTCTGTAGTAGAGACCAGTGAAAGAGAGCTGAAAGGAAAAGAAACTGCTAGAGCAGGCCTTGGAGGAGGTGGTTGTTGATCAGGAGGAAGTGGAAAAGTCTCTTGGACCTTATCGTGCATCTTGACTGAGTAAAGAGGAGCTGGGTTCCTTAAATAAGAAGTACCCAAGTGAACACAACAATGACAATGATGGGGAATCATCTGACAGGAAGGGTTGTTGTGTGGATAACAAGTTGTGTAACCACATTGTTGATCTCAGATATCACAAACCTCAGGTAGTAATACATGACAACATTCTACTAGTGAAGTACCAGGAGGAAAAGCTGCAAGTAGGGCCTCTGGATTAGGATGTAAGTCCAAGTCCCAGGTAAACACCCAGTCAATAAAGGAAGTTCACCAGATCAGTACAATGGTTCTGCTGTCAGAGATAAACCACAAAGGAATAATCCATGAGTCTGCACTTGGCACTAGCCCTATTGCCAGGGCCAGCTATGTTATCCTCAAGCACAAGATGAACAAGGATATGATCCAAAAAAGAACCAAGAAGGCTGTGCTCTCCTGTGCAAAGCTCAGAAAGATCATCATAATTGACAGACCTAGAGCCTCACAGAGTTCATAACCTATTGGAACTGGAGAGTTCCAATGGCAGAGAGGAACAGTGGAAGTAAGATGTTGAGTGGGAGCTACTCACTAAATGTCAGAAGAGAGGTAGCAGCATGGAGATCTTGAAGCCTGAATCTAGTGAAGAGACTTGATAGGCCTAGACAGAGGGAACTCAGACTCAGGTGGTTCAACTGAAAGATAAGTTGAGAACACCATAGATTGAGGGATGAAAGGCCCTGTACTTATGCTGTTTTATAGTAAAGTTAAACAGTGTCAAAAACCAGTGTTCCAAAGTTCTGGAGTTGCAGCATGCTGGTAAGTCTGGAACTAGCAACACCAGAATAGACTCAGCTGCTGCCTAAGATGGGCAAGAACAACTGAGGTGTTTGGAAGTGAAACAAAGATATTAAATAGTATGTGGTTGAGGCACACTTGTAACCATAATAAGTATCAGGGAAGAGAATTTGAATAATAGTTATGGTAATAGGTATAAATAGGGAGGTATTGCCAAGCAATTTGTGTGGTGTATGTACTTCTGGAAATGTCAGAAACCATGGAAACCTTTGGAATACATCAGAACTGCAGGAAACTCCAGAAAGGTTATTCCAGAGTTAGTGGTATTTTGTCATTTTATTAAAGAGGAGTTTATGCTCCTATATAATCTGCCCTATGACCTGAAGATAAGAGGACAAAAGGCAATTGGTGGAAGCTATAGTAGATGACATTATAGATAAGAAAACCCTAAACCCTGGTGAAAGAGTATGACATCATGGTCTAGAATTAGGGTGAAGAGTTATGACATCAGAGTCTAGAACATACTATATGATATAATATTCTGTCTAGAATAATATAGAGTGGTCTAGTACCAAAAGTGAAATGAATAGCAATAATAAAACATAAACTTATGATGATTGGATTATACATCCTGAATAGGAACACCATAGTTTTGACAGATTGTCAGATAGTCAAATATAGTTTTAGATAATCAGATGTAGTTAGATAATCAGATAATAATCAAATAATTATATTAGATGATTTTGACTATTTCTAATTCAATGCAATGCAGAGATATATTTGTATATGATATATTATATTTGATATTGTATAAGCTCATCACCACTGCCTGGCAGTAGCATTGCTCTTTATCCAACCACAGGAACACTCTTGCTGAACTGAAAGCAAACAAGGCTTCCACAATTAAACATAAAGGCAGAGATCCCCAGTTTTCTCAGCAGCAGCAGCCACCTGGTAGCAATGACAAAAAGAAGAAAGGACACTACAGCAAGAGGCCAAGAAAAGCAAAACAAGTAGAAGGTTGCTCATGCCACCATTTATTTGTACCTGTTATCTTATCTTCTTTTGCTTTTGTACTCCATCCATTATATTTCCACCTGCCATTCCTTCCTCCACCTCCTCAACCATCAACCCTCATGCAATTTGCACATGACTGGTGCCACCAACTATGGCATCCTTGGTCTCTTATATGAGATACCAGCTAGATGCTAGCCCCTCTGTCTTTTTCTGACTCCTTGCAGTTGCTGAAGAAGAATACAACTCAAATGATGCTGGTCCATTTTCAGGTCCATCTTGTGACTCAAACTTCATGGGTCCCTCCAGTGGCTGTCTGGGATAAGGATAATTTGGACAAGATCTATGGTATGAAGGACATGGGCCAATTTTCAGATATATGATCAGTACCCACTTCCTCTTCACACCATACAGATGCTGATGAGTGATTACCTCTGCTTCAGAACAATATTATAGAATTTTGGTTTTATCTGTAATAGTAGTGAACAGACATAAATACCAACTTTGCTGCTTGCTTCATGTGATGACTGCAGTAAGGTGTCTGATAAAGGAAAGGAAAAACGACAGACCACCATGATATACCAGAGGATCTCTGGTTATTTGATTCAGGAACTTCAGCTCATTTCACCAACAATATCAAGGACTTTGTTGAATTCCATGAGTGCACTGAGTCTAAATATTTACAAACTGCAAATGGAAAAACTTCTATTATTGGGGAAGGTGCCATCATTATTGATTACAATAATATTATTGTGCCATTATTACCTGTAATTTACATGCCCCACTGTAATCTTCAGCTAATTTCTATGGATACTTTGCTCAAGAATTGATACCTCATCATCAATGCTACCCCAGGGCAAATTGACTTCTACATATAACAAATGCTCCAGACATACTATCCTATCATTTCATTCACATGAAGCTAATACCATGTTTTGGATAAGACCATCTCTGTCAAACTGTGTGCTTTAAAAACTATGGCCTCAGTGGACTGTGATCTCTTCATTACCACATGGGACATCCTTTAAAAGATGTTCTCAAAGCTGTGTGAAACACTTGAAGGATTTTCTGGATGTTGATATCCCCAAGACCAATAAGGTTTGTCTAGACTATCAGCTTGACAAACAACCCAACTGATTATTTCCTTCTACTAAACAAAGAGCAACTACACCATTTGAGCTGGAATTGTATCACAAATTTAGATATGCCATTGTCTTCTATGACAATTATACTTCTATGATATGGGTTACTTGTCTTCAGTCCAAGAATCAGGCTTTAAAGGTCATAAAGGAGTTCTTTTCATACATTCATATACAATACATATAATACTCTAATAAAGGACTTAGATTCAATGCTGGAGGCAAATTTACCTCTAAAGCATTTAAGGAATACTTGTGGGACAATAGCATCCATATACACCAATCCACTCCATATACACATCAACAAAATGGTCATGCTGAGTGATTAATTCACACTCTTATGAACTAGATTAAGGTGATGTATCTTCACACTTGTCTACTTGATTCCTACTGGAAGTTCACTCTTCTCCATGTAATACATACATACATACAATCTTATGTCTATGAACAGGATAAATTGGAGAACCCCTCACAAACTGCTTACATAAGGTGGAGAAACCTTCTTTACACCTTAGTGTATTCAGATGTGGTGCTTATGTGCATGTTCCCTATGAAACTGACAAGAGTAAGCTGCAACCTAAATCACAGCTTATGATTATTTAGATGTTGCTTGCTGATGAGATATTCCACTTTGTCTGCTGTGAATGTATATTTTTCTAGCTTGAGATGTGTTTTGTTTTCCTGAAAACACTGGAGAACTTTCCTAGTATGTTCCTCATGGAGAACAGGGTCATTGTAGTGGATTAGCAGGTTGTTCATATAAATGGTCAATTATTCTTCAGTGATGAAGTTGCCAAAGAGATTGTTTATAAAGGCCTGAAATATGGCAAGGGAGTTGCATATTGCAAAAAACATTACTGCTGGTTCAAAGAGCCCAAATGGAGCAAGAAAAGTGGCCTTCCATCAATCAGCAGATTGATAAGAACATTATTGTAAACACATTGTATGTCAAACTTGGTAAAGATTAACATTCTTTGAGTTTGTTGATGAGGTGGAGATGAGTAGTATAAAATAGATAGTTAGGTGAGGAGTGTGAGGGGAATGTTGTCCCAAGGAGTTCTATACTCAGGTTGTCAGTAGGAAGGATTTGCAAAGACTAACCATGGTATGTCACTGACAAATATTACTATTAAAAAAAATGCATCAAATGAAAGTGACACAGATAGGGAATTCTAGTCAAGAACAAGGACCAGATGTGAAAAGAGAGGCCTAGAATAAGGGCCAGAATGGATACAAATGGCCTAGAATAAGGGCTGGATACAATATAAGTGAGAGACAATGGTGAAAGATCAATACAAGGGAAGAAAACTGGATTTCAAAATAAAATACAGGATCTTATAATTCAAGAAATGTCTCAGACTTGTAACTAAGGAAATAAAAAAGGTAGAAGAAGTACAGAAGACTGCTTTGAGTGTAGAAAAAGTCCTGTATATAGGTACAAATGATTTAAGAGTGTTATGAGACAAAGGAAACTAAATAAGCTTAAAAAGGAAAGTCCAGAATAAGCAGATAAGTTATGTGTGTGCAGACAAGTGGATAGTAATGAATAGGAGGTTTCAACTACAGGAATTATGAATGTCTTATATCTGAGGAGGACTTTAAATACTAATAACTGTGAAGGATAACAATGATAATCAGGAAGTGGGGGCAATGACAGTGGGTGATGATGGGGGTAGCATTGTAAGGTGTACATATTCTTTAGGGTTACATTCCCCCTATCTGTCCTGATCTGCTCACCTTTCCACTTGCCTGCACATATTTCCTAATTTGGATTGCCTTAGCTTTAGCTATTTGTAGTTGGACTATTTCTTTTAACTTAATTAGCTTTTTTTATGTTTGAAGCAATACTTTTCTAACTTCTTATACTTATCCCCATAGTTACAAGAGTCTGGGTTATGCCCTGGACTGTAAAAACCTGTATTTCATTTTAAAATGCAGTTTTCTTTCCCACATTGATCTCTCACTCAATTTTCATGTCTTGCATTTGTTTGTATTGACTCTGGCCCTCATCCTAGGCCCTTTGTATTCATTCCAGCCCTCCTCCTAGGCCATTGATTTTGTTTCCAGTCCTTATCCTTGACTAGATTTCCTTATCTGCCTCATCCTCATCTCATGCTATTTTCTTATTTAGTAATCTTTGTCAGCAATGTGCTGTGATCAGTCCAGCATACCCCTTCATACTGACAACCCAATAACAACCCCTTGGAATGATATTCCCCTTGCACCCTATACACTTCTTATTTGTTTTACAGCATGCTAATGACAATGATGATAACAATCATGCAATGGGGGCAGATTGTGATGACAACAATGGTCATGAAGCATTGACAAAGGCAACAATAGCAACAACAATGATCAGAAAGTAGGAGACAATGGTGACAATGATGGCTTGGATGCAAACAAGAGTGGAGGCAGAATGCTGGCAACAACAACAACAATCCAAGAGGGTGGAGTGCTGACAAGGATGATGATCATGATGATAATTTGAGTCTGAAATAGTAGCATCCAATATCCTATGCAAGTGACCAGATGCCTAATAGGTGCTCAGGTGACATCCAGGACAGATGATGGGTATAATGATGAGCTGAAGAATGGAGAGAGCCATTTTTTCATCTTGTAAGCTGTATCTGTGGGACTTGTTGATAGCCCTACATAAAGCCTATAGCATCTGCACATGTCTGATGCAGTCTGATGGAATCTGATCTCTCCTATCCAATGTCTAATGTCCAATGTCCACTGCTTATATCTACAGCACAAATCTAAATGTGAATAAAAAAAAAAGTAAGGGTAAATGAAAAGTAAGTACAAAATGATGCAATCAAATGAAATAAAATTTGAATGTGAGCATCTGACTTGACTTGTTTTTCTTGTGCTTCTTTTGCATCCATTCCTGTATTGGATCCCAATAGTGTGGTCCTGGAATGACTGGATGGGAAATAGAATGAATGAGTAATATGTGCAGTGTCCTTTGCATATTTGAAGAGCAGAAATATATATAGCTGATTTGAGGACTAAACCCAGGATGAAAATGATACATAGCTTCATTCTAATATGAAAGGCAGTTTTGGATTTAGTGAGAGGAACAACCTAAAAGATAGTATCAAGAGAACTGATTGTATAAAAAATTAGAATGGGGAAAATGTGAGAAAAGATCAATTGTATGAATAAAAATTGCAAAGATTTTATGATATGGAAATAGAGAATCTAGGGGGTTGAGTCCTCTAAGAACCATTCAGATGTCCAGGTTAGGGTGCTGGTCACAGGCTCTGGATAAGATGAGGTCCCAGCCAAGGTTGGTAACAGTGGTTGATTCTTCTTTTGCAGGTTTGGCAGAGGAGAGTTGGCTGGTGGTGAAGATGGAGGATGCAATGGCAATGAGTCCTGAAGCAGTTCAGCAAGGAGGGGAGGGATATAAGCTCCTTAGGTAGGTCCTGCCACCCTTTCAGATACTCCAGTGGTGGGATTAAAAAATAATGAGGGTGGGTGAGGTTGGAGTGGGATATTCTTCTTTCTTCATCAGATTCTGGGTTATCTCCTGTTTCAAGCAGATCAGATAGATTGATCCTTCTTATGGTGACTGTGGATGACTACCACCTGGTAGTCCAAGTTGTCCAACTGTGGACAGATTCTCTAACACTGGAGGAAGATGAAGGAAGCTAGGTGTGATAATACTAGCTTGGTAAAAACCTTGATCTTCTATTATGTGACCTGTATAACAAGTAAGACAGACAAGCATGGAGCTTGATTTGCAACTGAGGGTGATTAGGGGTTTGCTAGTTACAGTCAGGCCAATAGAAAGGTCACTATAAAAGGCTGGCCTTTAGAGGATAGGTGGGAGTGAGCTGAGGGGAAGTGAAGATGAGTGAGGGGGGATTACAAGAAACTGAGCTACATGGTAGATTGCATAGATCAAGGTTAAGGAAAAGAAGAATACAGGCAGAGTCCTAATATATACAGTGCTGACTCTAGGGTAGGTTTGAGATATATATAAGAGGCAAGCACTAAATACAAGGTACAATAAGTAAGGATCACAAAATTGTATATGATGAGAATGTAATTGAGGAGATAATGTCTGTATCAGGAAGAACTGGAATGTAATCTGACTAACCCAGGTAGGGATAGATGTATAAGTAGTCAGTCACAGAGGTCAGTCATGTTGGTTTTCAACAATAACAAAGGTAAATCAAGAAGCATTGACTCAAAAGTACAATAACAACTCAAAGTGGTCCAAGAGATTGGGGAAACAATGTATGAGTTACACCAAGTAGGTCTAACTTAAGGACAAAGATGGGGTTACAAGGGTTTAAATAAGAAGAATGAAATGAAAGGTAAATAGGGACACATAGACCAAGAGAGAAGTATTGGTAATTGAAAGGCTAACTGATGATGGAATATTATAGAAGGTCATGGAAAGGATAATTAAGTTAGCAAAGAAAAGAAAAGGGGAAAATAAGTGAGCATAGCAATGTTCAAACAGAGTTACTCATAGATGACAAGGGTAGGCATAGTGTGACTGACAAGTGACAGATGAAAAGAAAGCAAAGTGTAAGTTCAACAATAAATCATAACAAAATGACTTAGTTAAATATGGGATAGAATCAAATAGAATCAAACCAGGTGGAGAAAATTGAAGGAAAGAGGCAATGTCTCATCAGTGAACAGGTCTGAAGTGAACAGCTTTGCCCAGGCAGTGTCTGGCACTGCCAGGTTGTTGAGCTCTCCTAAGATCTTCTGCCACAAAGATCAACCAGCATGGTCAAGAGAAGAGAGTCAGGGGAAAGAGGTAAGGAAAAGGGCAGGGGGTCTGTGATATTGTAATAAAATCAAAGGGGCAGAAGAATTGAGATATGGGTTACACCAAGTAGGTCTAATTTGGGGATACAAGATAGAACTATGAGGCCTTATATATGTATGTAAGAGAAAAGATGGTGACTAAGCAAAATAGAATTTCATAGAAGGTGAAGGAATTATTAGTAATCATAGTGATGACAAAGCATGGAAGGTGATAGAATGTGATGGAATTAATAATCAGTCATCATAGAAAAAGAGAAACAAATAATTGTACTCCAACAGTGTTCAAACAAAGGAGCTTGTAGATGACCAAGATAGGCATAGGTAGTTGGATTGAAGAGAAAAAGAAAAAAAAGAGTAGACCAGATAATAAATCATAACAATTCATACATCATTTCTTCCCTCATCTTTGCTCTTTTTTCTCACATTGTTATGCAGCCTCAAGCAAATCAATATTGAATTCCATGCATCAACTGCACATTTGACACATTGACACCCTTATGCACACTATTGATTCCCCCAGTGTCATTTGTGTCCCTACCCATCACAGCTGGAATTAAAGGCTACCACCAAGATTGTGTTGGCTTTGTCATTACCAGGGGTCTTGTCAAAATTCCTATCCCTTACCCCAAATGAAAACATTTGCTTTTGCCTGCCATGGGGTAACTCAACTCTACAATGTTCCTATTGTACATATGTATATGTACTTGCCACCTCACTCTTATCCCAGGTTATCTACCAATTATTTAAGGACCTGTTGGTGATTGATCAACCCTGGTAAGAACATGTGATATTAGTTCCAATGGGTGGCTATGTTTCCCCTATGGCTCTATGGCCATATAGGTTATTCTATATCTTATCAATTTCATTCCCAATAAACACAATGTAACAATATATACAGTGACTCCAAAAACCCTTTCCATACTAACCCAGAATGTGGTGTGCAAAGTGCACCACCAAACAGTGTGGGAATTACGCTTAGCATTGGTGGAGTTATAAATAGTACATACTCTCAGCTACAATATTGCCCCCTAGGTCATGTGATTTGGTCCACATGCCAGAGAGATATGATCAATTCAAAACAGCAATAC
>JBBPQP010000858.1:0-16429 GCA_038092555.1 Boletus subgraveolens
CCGTTTATCTCACGTGCCTCGCGACGCGACGCGTCATTACCATATTTATACTTCGGACTCCGATACCGGCCCTAAACGTCCTCAGTATATATATTAGGGCGCCGCCTGTATCCTTCTTTCTCTCTAACCTTAATCTACACTATTTCGTGTGGACTTACGTTCCTCGAGATCCCCTCCCTCGTGCCTCGCCTCACCGCTACCTCATCCTCTACTCTTCCAACTCCTGGCCAGTCCAGGTACTGCTAGCTCTAGCTAGGCCGTTCACCCTTAACTCTTAACCAGAGTCGACCTAGGGTAGGAACGAGGTCAAGACTCAACTCCGTTCTCAGACGGTCGTAGTCTTTGTACACATGAACGTGTACCATTGTTACTGGTCGTAACAGTTTGTGTGGATTTTAAATGGGAATGCTGCTGATCAGCATGCCTCCTTCCACTCTTCCATTGGTAGCCTGTAAGTGTTCTGGTGTGGAGCTGGATATGAAAGTGCTGTTGATCAGCATCCTTCCTCCTACTCTCATATTGACAGGCAGTAAGTGGTTTGATGTAGATCTGAAATAAGAATGCTGCTGATTAGCATGCCCCTTCCTGCTGTTCTATTAATAGGGAGTAAGTGGTATAATGTGAATTTGAAGCAAGAGTGTTCTTGATCAGCATGCATTTTCCTGCTCTTCCATTTATAGGAAGTAAGTGGTCTGATGCAGATCTGAAATGAGATCACTGCTGTTTAACATGTCTTCTTTTTCTCTTCTATTGATAGGAAGTAAGTGGTTTGATGTGGATTTGAAATGAGAATGCTGCTAATCAGCATGTCTTCTTCTGCACTTTCATCAATAGATTGTAAGTGGTCTGATGTGGATTTGAAATGAGAATGCTGCTGATCTGCATGCCTCCTTCTACTCCCCTATTGATAGTATGTAAGTGGTCTATATGGATTTGAAATGAGAATGCTGCTGAGCAGCATGTCTTCTCCTGTTGTTACATTGATAGCCTGTAAGTGGTCTGATGTGATTTGAAATGAGAATGCAGCTGATCAGCATATCTTCTTCTACTTTCCCATCAATAGGCAGTAAGTGATCTGATGTGTATTTGAAATGGAAATGCTACTGATCAGGATGTGTCTTCTACTCTTCCATTGATAGGAAGTAAGTGATCTGATGTGGATTCGAAATGAGAATGTTGCTGATCAGCATGCCTCTGCCTGCTCTCTCATTTATAGCAAGTAAGTGGTTTGACACAGATTTACATGACAATGCTGCTTATGATTATTTTTGCTTCTATAACTGTTCCACTAATATATAGTGTGTAAGTGCATATGCAGAATAAAATCATTACTGATTGATTCATATCCATTTTTTCTACTGCCTTTCTATTGATAGAAAGTAAGTGATTCCATTTCAAATTATACCAAGGATGTGATAATCTGATCAGTTCACATTAACCTTCCTTTTCACAGAAGGTAACAACATAATGTGGATTTACAAATTGGATCACTAATATATGTACACATGCCTTCCTCTAATATTCACTCTGTACAAATAGAAAGTAAGTGACCTGAGTTATAATGGACATCTGCATTCTGCTCATTAAGCCTGTCATCTATTGTCAAATCTCACACAATTCTATTATTCTATGCATTATGTGTAGCTGGTAAGCATAATCTTTCTACTTCTAAGGATTGTACAGCCATAAATTGATATATCATAGGATGTGAGTTATATTTTGCAATGCTGGATTTTTATGTATTCACTTTCATGTTGTTTGACATTTAGAAGGTAGTATATCTGTGAATAATTGAAATATTCTTATTCATATTTTGAATAGACAGTTAGTTTTTACCCTCAAGCTCTATATGTTACAACTAATATATCCAGATTGTTACCAACCCTCAGTTCCACTCAGTACATTTTTTATCATTTGATTGTACTATGCATTTGCTAACACAATCTCATGTCTTCCAGGACTCTTGTCCAACAAAAAAGACAATGTCCATGGCATGCACAGTATGTTCTTGGAAACATGTTCATCACACTAATTCCCTATATATTCCAGATTAAACAGCCAGGCAACACAAAGAAAGAGATCATTCAAAATGGCATTGGTAAGTGAGTCAATTTTGTATTTTGATACCTTTTATACATCCCTTCCTTAATAGGCCTTTTGCTACTTCTTCAATATTCCTTTACCCTGGTCCAAAACAAATCAGAAGACCCTTTTTCCTTGGCAGTACAAATATATCAGGCATCTGGAATATCTGCTCAGATATCCAAAACACTAGATGAGGTCCTTGTCAAATATTCTGCCATTGACAGTTGGGAAGAAAAAGAGATACTTGTTATGAATGTAATCTTGCACCATACTTTGTGCAAGTAGTCAAGCATGTTGGAATACCATTTGAGATGTGTAGCATAGCTGCTGCTTACCTAATCACAGACTATTTTGAACCACTGTACTGTAGTCATTACTGTAGTATCTACATACTGGAGCTTCTACAGCACTTTTATACATATGTTATGAGCTTTGCCCATACTTAGTAGTTCACTTACCAGACTTGGATTTCCAAAAATGGCCACATATATGAATCTAATCTTGAAGTTCCCAAGTGGCAGGAACTGGTCAATATGGCACAAAAAACTTGAACAAGTTACTGAAGCTCCTGAGATAGCCATGATGATATTTTATATGCATGAGTCAAGTATATTATGGTGTGCACACTTTCAAATTCCATTTTCATTCTTCTTTACCTCAGGATAGTGTGAGCATATAGTTCTTCAGCAAGACCCACATTGAACAAGCATCAGAAAATCATGAATTTATTGTACAGTACTTTACAGTGATTTACAAGAAGTGCCAATTTGAGCTATTTGGGTTCCAAACTATGCACAGAGGACCACAGTGCATTACAGTGACTGAGTTAATGAGATTTAAATTCTGCCCTATAATGGCCTATATGGCTTTATATAGGCTGCATATTGTAGCTGTTATACTTTTCTGGACTAGGTCAACAGGAAAGTGTAGCAAATAGCATGAGGGAATGGCTTTAGGCTTCTTATAAGAATACTCTAACCTAGTCTTGGACAACCAAGAAGTTTCCTTGGTTAAGACCTTGAAGATGGGGAATGTGTTACAACTGGTGTAACAATGGTACACATTCATGAACATGTTGTCTCATTCCTACTCTTGGATGACTCCAAAGGAGTTAAGAGTGAATGGCTTGACTGAAGTCAACAGTACTGGGACTGGCCCAGAGTTGGTAGAGGGGAGGATGAGGCAGAGGCGAGGCGAGGCATGAGGGAGGGGATCTCAAGGAACAAGTTGATAACACGAATAAGTGTATATCAAGGTTAAGGAGAGAGATAGATACAGGCAGCACTCCAATATATATAGTAGGTACTTTAGGGCAGGTATCAGAGCCCTAAAGATAAATATGGAAAGGACATGTTGTGTCACATGGCATGTGAAGTAAATGGAATGGATGGATGGGGAAACTCATAACCTGTGAGAGAAGGCTATGTAAGGTGGCAGTGTCTATGTGAGTCAAGAAGAGTAAGTAAGAGTCAAATGAAAAGGGGGATCCTGAAGGTGATAAAGGTGGAAGTACCCAGAGGTGATGAGGCATAGCCTTATCCCTTGAATAGTGACTCATCTAGCAAGTCAGCCCAGGTGGAGGTGGGGATCTGGTAATCTCAGAGATTGTGGAAGATCTCAGTGAAGAGGGAGGAGCCAGGGTGGTTGAGGTGGGATGGGGTGGTAACTGATGAAGGAATAGGAGTTGGGAGACAGTGAGGAGGAGGAGAAGGAGAAAATGAGTATGGGGTCTCCTCAACTGTAACAGAATGTCCAAGTGAGGCAAATCCTCAACAGACTCTGACTAAGTCTGTCTGCTGCAAGGAATGGTTTTGAGGAAATGAAGATGGGAGGATGGAGATGAAAAAAGCTTAGGAGAGCTACAAAAGAGGAGGGGATTCTCAGGGAAGCTTAAGCTGCATCATAAATTGTGCAAATCAATGTTAGAGTTACAGGAGGGTAGAGATTGAATTATATATATCCAGAACATAAGATTTAAGGCAGGTAATATAGGAGTTACAAACATGTGATAGTAGATTACATAAGCATGGACTATTTCCATGGGTTGTAGTTTAGTTACACCTCAGCTGGTTTACCAACCACTGAGGTAAGTTAGTATCTAGAGCTACCTATTTGTAATACTGACCTATCTACAGTACTTATATGTATATTCAATAGGTAATTCCAGTTAGGGAAAGTAAGAAGAGATTCCAAGAAAGAAAGAGTGGTACCAGTCTATTAGAAATGAATGGGAGGAATTAGAACAGAGAGGTTATGATATAGCCTGAAGGCAATGTCTATCATAGTCAGAGATAGGAAGAATAGGATCATACTGATGTTAGTGGATATAAGCTTGTATAGAAGGATATAAGACTAGATACTCATTAGTAAATGTAGGTATTAATACAATGACTGTCTACTGTTCAGCTCACTGAGTCTATTGCTGCTATAGGTTATTTTTATGATGCAGGGAACTCTATAGGTGGATTCCTAGATCCCTTTTGTCAAAGTGACTCAGCTTATAGCATCTATTCAAAGTAAGATGGAGACTTATAGAAGTCCTAGAAGGAAAATACCAGAAGATATGCTTGTATTGCATAGAACTAGCTGAGGAGGTATTCTACAGGAGAATAGACTTTATATACATTTGGGAAGGCACTGCATTGCAGATACTGGAATGATCTATGTTGGTCTAGGAAGATTGGAACAAGGGGGCCAACAAGTATGGAGAAATGGAAAGATGAAACAGAGGAACTACAATCTGATTGGAATGTGAAGTGATCAGAGGGGAGAGGAGCATCCAGTGAGCATGTATTTAAGTATAGAGACTAAGTGATAATGAGAAGAATTAGAAGCCAAAGATATACCCATCTATTGTAACATTACCCTGTTGCAAGGTGAATGGTTCCATCCATCCATCATCCACAGTTAGATCTGGATAGATCTCCTTTGTTGATTTCAAAGTCCCAATAGTTAGAGGGGATGGGTGAGACAGACTGAGAGATGTGGTCAGGACAGCTATTACAATCATGACTGGTGACCATGACAATAGGACACATTGGCATGTCACATGTTTCATACTTGGGTTGACTCCTGGAAGGAGTTTGAATGGACATCTAGTGTCAACTATAGTCAAGGGTCAATGTTACAGTTGAGGAGGCCCCTTACTCATTTTCTCCTTCACCTCCTTCTTGTCATCTCCTGACTCCAATCTCTTTGTCAGTTACTCCCCTATCCCACCTCAATTATTCTGGCTCTTCTCTCTTTTCCAAGATCTTCCACGATCTCCATGACTACCAGATCCCCGCCTCCACCTGGGCTGACTTGCTAGATGAGTCACTCTTTGAGGGGTAGGCAATGCTTCACTGCCTCTGGGCACACCCATCTTCATTGCCTTTGGAACTCTCTGCCTCCTTTCTCTTTATGACTCTTATTTATGTTTATCTGACTTACATAGACACTGCCTTCTACATAGCCTCTCTTGTGGCTATGAGTTTTCCCCTTCCATTCCATCCTGTTTATATCATGTGCTACATGACATGATGCATCCTCCTTCCTTATTTATCTTTAGGGCTCTGATACTTGCCCTAAAGTACATACTATATATATTGGAGTGCTGCCTGTACCTCTCTCTTCTTTAACCTTGATATACACTTATTCATGTTGTCAAATTGTTCCTTGAGATCTCCTCTCTCGTGCCTTGCCTCACCTCTGTTTCATCCTCCCCTCTACCAATTCTGGGCCAGTCCCAGTATTGTTGACTTAGGTCAAGCTGTTCACTCTTAACTCCTTAGGAGTTGACCTAGAGTAGGAATGAGACATGTTCACAAACATGTACCATTGTTATGATCAGTTGTAACAGTCAAGGGCTGGCCTTGAGTGGTAATGAGGTGAGGGCAAATTTAAGAGGATCAAGAAATGAGGGGAATCTCAGGAAATGATATGACAACACCAAATTGTATGTATATATCAAGGTTAAGGGAAAAGAACAGTACAAGTGGCATGCCAATATATATAGTATGGTGCTTTAGGGCAGGGAGTGGTGTTCTAAAGCTAAATAGAATAGGGGCATGTTGCATTGCATATCATGAGGTAAGTAAATGATGATATAAAAGGAATACTATTGCTTGTAAGAGAGGGCAATGGGAAGGCAGTGTCTGTTGTGTGAGTAGAGGAAAGCATAGATAAAGTAAGATGAAAAAAAGAGTCTGGAGGCAGTATGGAGAAGATATCCAAGGGCAATGAGGCATAGCCCCAGCTGTTAAAGAGGGTCTTGTCCAAGAGGTTGGCCCACATAAAGTTGGGATGTATAGATGGTGGAGATCACTGAAGATCTCCTCCCAGAGGTCTCAGCTGGGATGGTCAAGGGCAAGGGTGGGTGATGAAAAAGAAGATGGATGGTGAGAAGGACAAGGAGGAGGAGAAAACAATAGAGGGTCCTTTGAAACTATAGCATTACCCCGTTTGTTAATCTAAATGACCATTTCAGATTCTTCAGCCACTTTAGTCTCCCTTATTCTTCTTGTAATTGATGAGGTTTCAGGAGGAGGGAATATTGTGAGGGTAGGAGTTCCACAAGTGGTTATGGGTGTCGCAACAGATGCAGTGGCAGTTGAGGCAGAGAAATTGCAGGTGGCCTGGGGCAACAATGTAGCAAAAGGTACACCAGTACCAGGGGCAGTTTGTCCAAATATGCCCTTGCTATTAGTATTGATAACATTTGATGTGCTTCATGGTGTTCATGGGTACAGTGGATGGGACAAAGAAATGGGGGGTTGATATGTGGGATATGGTGCCCAAGGAGAGTCAGGACTACTCTCCATGGCTGCAGTTGCTTGACAGGGATCCAGTTGAGTAAGAGTGGTTCCTTGCTAGTTACTGGGCCCATTGTAGAGAATCAACATTCTTTAAATGTATAAATCTTTGTTTTGCACTGACATCCCTTCATACTTCCTCTATCCACTATCCCCCTTCTGTCCTATGATATTCTGCACTTGTCTGACCCTATTCTGCACTTTTCCAACCCTATATCTGACTCTTCTGACCCTCATTTCATTCCATCTGATGTCCAGAATGTCCAGACCTTCAGAATCACATCCTATTCTGCTTAGACACATTGTTTATATTCAGGAAACAGTTCCTTTGGTTCATTGGACATTTTCCTTCATTCATTAGCTTCCTTACTTCACCAAGTTTACATCATTTATTCCTTACTTCACACCATCTTCCAACCCATGTTGTCATACTGTACATAGGTCCACTTTTAGGTATATCTGCCTTATACTGTCCTGGATGTGTCTGGACTATACATAAAGTCTTGTACTTAGCATTAGTAATATGTCTTTTTGGATCCTATCTATCATTGTAAACCATCTGCAATGAGTCCTAAGGCCAACACATGTCTTTCTGCCCATAAAATACCACTGCCTTGTTATTCCTACCATTCTGCATTCCACAGGTTCACCAATTTGCACATTCCATACCTCATTTTCATCCAAAAACACATTGAACCCACCATTTCTGGGATAGGAAGCCTTCAGAACTCCCTTCCTGACCTATGTATACTCCACTCTGAATCCCTGTAGGGATGAATCTATCATTCCTTTCTTTCTTATTTTGCTACTAATCAGATAGGACTTGAAGTCTTGGACCTTAGTATCTGTTTTACAACTGGAGCCCACTGAAAGGAATTCAGACAAGTCTTCAAGAAGAACTCTTTGGCTTAAACCTCCAATCTTTTCCACTGCTAACCAATCAACAGAAATTCCCTTTAAACTTCCAATCTGACATTTCTGCTCTTATCTTACCTGTCATAACTAACTCTGCCTGATTTCTAACAGGGTAGCAAGCACAGATTTCATACTATTTGACTTTTACATCACCTGCTGCCCCTGATGCCTTCATCCATTCTGCTCCAGACCAGAGATGTCCTTTTGCTTTCATTTTAGCTGCTGACCCTTGTCTCCTCTACCTCTGCTTCCTTTGCATTCCAACCCTTCAGTCACTTCCTTTTCCATCAGATCCCTGTCATCCTTAGTCAATTCTTCCATTACTATATCACTGCCTCTTTTATTTCACTTTTTGCACAGCATGTTTCCTTGGTTTCTGCCTTTAGCCACTTATTCCACTTCTGCTTCTGGCACAGCCACATTGATCTGGACCTTCATTCCTCTATTTCCAAATCTCCCATGGGTCCACATCTTAATATCCAATGGCTAACCATTTTCACATGCCTATGTGAGGCACACAGAATGCCCCCAGATTTGATGGCAAGATTACTGCCTAGAGGATATCACATCCCTTAGAACCTCCACAGGACTGTCCAATGCTAAGAGGATTGAGGCTGCTATCTGCTATGCCAACCTTGAGGGAGCTGAGCTTTGGAGAACCTTATCAGAAGCCTCCACTTTGATTCCACTTTGGACTAACTTTGTCACCACAGTCAAGGGTCTATATCCTGGATGTGAAGGTACCAATCACTATCATTGTGCTGACCTCCAATATCTCATTCAGGACTACTGGAATAAGCCCATGTGCTACAACTATGACTGGGGAGTAGTCGTACAAGTAGACATGAAGTGTAGGCCGCCTTGAGCCTAACTCTTGTTGGTCCTAACCTGTAGGATACCTTCAGGCTTATCAGTAGCCTGGTGACAAGTGACAAGGGATACTAGTGAAAGTATCCTGAGACAGACAACAACCGAGAGTCCTAGACAAAGAGGGTTGGATGGTCTTGTCCTAGGTGAGAGTCTTGAATAGTGAGGTTGACATCAAATTGGTCTGGTTCTCTGGACTAGGGTAGAGAACCAGCAGATGAGCCAATGACGATGAGCCATTGGAGGTGAGTAGGAAGACGAGGCTTCCTAGATAGTCAGAGAGTTGACTATGTTGACAGAGTCCTTCAATGAAGGAGGAAAGAGAGGAGGGTGAGGTAGAGAGCAAGTGAGGGAATGTCACAGGGAACAGATGATGAATACTACAAGAGTAACCATAAGGTGTACACTTTAGGTGTCAGATCAAGGTTAGAGAGAGAGAGGTGTTTGAGAGGAGTTCGAACTTATATATCCCAGCCGTAAGGGCTTTAGGGCAGGTATATCCCAATCTGGTAATTGTGGTCCATGTGCAGTCTAACCTAATATGGTAAGAGTCCATATCCATAACAGGAAACTCGGAGTTTGTGTGGCGAGGTAATCACCTAAAAAGGCAGGAGGGGTCTGCCATGGGAAGTTCACGAGCGAAGGGACATGTTGTGGGAATCATTGTGGCACAATGTGTTGTGATGGCATGTAAGTGGTCACAAGGGTGAAGTGAGGTCAAAGTGCAACACGAGGTGGTGGCGATGTTGAGGGGAGATCTGGCCTCAACTGAGATGGAAATCACTGAGGGGCACAGGAGGTTGGCTATATGAAGGGGGCACTGAAGAGGCAGTGTAAAGGGCAGTCAGGGCTCGAGGTACAGTGTGAAATGGTCTAAAGCACTATTGCTTCAGGCAACACCAAACTATTGATATCAAGTCAAAAGACTGGAAGGAAGAAGAGAAATGAGCCCTAAGGTCTCCTGAGTCCTGCTTTAGATGGAAGTATCCAAAGAGACTAGACTGGGGATTCCAGCTGTAGTCCTCTGGGTTTATATATTCATACTATGTGTGTACATGTTGTATCTAGATCTATTGATCTAGGGCATAGGGTAATAGTAATTAAATATGTGAGGCATAGGCATGTGGAATGGAAGGAGTGGTGATTAAATACACATGTTGATGGTGAGAGTGAAATGGAAGCATGATGGAAATGAATGTGAGAAATAATATAACCATATCGGGATTGGATCTCAGATCTGATCAGGGAAAGAGAAAAGAAACAAAGTGCGTCCATAGCGCAAGTCCATCTAGTGGCTCTAGAGAAAATGAAAGTGACAATGGTGAGCACACGTGACTATCACATGATCCGATAAGATAAAGAAAAAGAATGTTCGATTATGACCATAACACTACCCCCTCTCTATGAATCAGCTTCCAGACGATTATAGAGTGTGTTCTTTTTCGAGAGCTCAGTCAATGGCTCCAGTCACTTTTTGAAGAGTAGCATAAATTGATCGGGTGGGATACTCAACGCTCTTGGCGCAGAGGGGTGGATTGAGTGGAACTCTTTCAATACTTCGTTGGCATTGACAAGATTCGACTTCAGTTCCCAAGTCCGATCTGTTTCTGTGTAGCCCCTCCAATGGACTAGGTATTCGAGTTTGCCTCCTTTAAGGCAGGAATTGCATAGGTAATCAGTTTTCCATTTGTTGTCGCGGTCCTCTGAGATGTTGACTGGTCCCAGCCGATGCAAAGGCTGTCCTTTCATACAGTTCTTGTATGGCTTTATCTGTGAAACATTTATGATGGGGTGAATCTGCATAGATTTTGGTAGATGCAGTTCTACTGCATTTTCTCCTTTGAGTGACATAATTTTGAATGGGCCTAGCCATCGTTCACTGAGCTTCTTAGAAGCTCAGGTTAATCTTAGATTTTCTGTGGACAACCATACTAGTTGGTCCACGGCATAGGGAGGTGGTGCAGAGTGGTGTCTATCTGCTTGCATTTTCATATTTTGCTGTGCTTGCAGCATGTTTTTCTTGGCCTCATCTATAGTAGTCTTCATGTCCTTGGCAAACTGTTGTGTAGAAGGAGCATGATCTGATGCAATGGGTTCTATTCCCATGCGTGGCTCATAAGACCAAGTTATGTCAAATGGTGACTTCTTCATCGACGTATGCTTTTTATTATTTATTGAGAATTGTGCGATGGCAAGCCAATCACTCCATAATTCCTGCTTGTTGAAGCAGAAGATGCATAGGAATTTTCCAACTTCCTTGTTTACAATCTCTGATTGTCTGTCTGTCTGTGGATGGAAAGAAGTGGAAAGCTTGGTATCAATACCGAGCGCATCGTTTAGGTGTTTCATAACTTGCGAGGCAAACTGTGGCCCGCGGTCTGACGTAATAGAACATGGAAGTCCATGATGCTTCCAAACATTATTCATAAAGAGTTTGGCCATGTCTAGGGCCGAGCATGTGTCGTTTGTTGGGATCAGTTCCACTTCTTTGGAAAGTCTGTTCACAACTGTGAGAATAGCGTTATATCCATGGGAATTAGGGAGTCCAGTGATGAAGTCGGCTGTGATGTGTTCCCATGGAGTATTTGGAATAGGGAGAGGGTGGAATAAGCCTGCGGGTGCTGTATTGGTTCCTTTGAACCATGCACACATCTCGCAGTGCGATACATAATCCTTCATGAATGTGGCCATCCTGGGCCAATAGTAATGTTGTTGCAGGAGTTCCAGCATTTTCTCATAACCTGGGTGACCTGCAAGTGGGGTGTCATGATGTTTTTCCAATATCTCTATCTTGAGAATATTAGAATCTGGCATGAATATGCGCCCTAAGTTGTCATAAAGACATCCATTGCATTCCTTGGCAATGCCTTTCTTGGCAAGCCTCTGTACGTCTGCTTTGCTGAGCAAGCACGTTGCGTTGAATATCTTTTGTTGTAAGATAGACCCATCATCCTGAATCAAGATTCCAGATCTGATCTTGTCCAGGGTAATAACAGTTATTCCTTTATTATCATCCTCAATACCCTCCATGTGTTCTTCACGTCTCAATAGTGTGTCTGCTTTGCCCATCGTAGACCCTGGCTTGTAGTGCCAAGTCATGTTGAACCTGGAAAGGTACATTGCCCAGCGTGCTTGGTGTCAATTGAGATCTTGTCGTGTCATGAACCACTGGAGGTTGGCATGATCGTTCCATATTTCAAATGGTAGCTGAGCTCCTTCTAAGTGGTGGCACCAATTCTCTAGCGCTTGAATAACTGAAAGCATCTCCTTATTGGCAATGGGATAATTATGTTCTGTGGGTGTCATGATGTGTGAACTATAGGCAACTGGGTGCCATACACTGCCTTTCATAATTGAGAGCACTGCTCCAATGGCAAAATCTGATGCATCACACTCTAGGCGATACGGGCATGTCTCGTTTGGGTAAGCAAGAACCAGTGTGGTGGTAAATGCTCCTTGGAGCGTGTCGAAGGCATTCTGTTGGGCTTCCAGCCAATCAAAGGGTTCATCCTTCTTTGTCAAGTCGTGCAGCGGCCTTGCCACTGCCGCGTAATCCTTGATAAACCTCCTATAGAAATTGGCGAGTCCTAAGAAGCTTCGTACTCCTTTAACCGTCTTTGGTTTGGGCCATTCCCGTATAGCAGATACTTTTGAAGCATCCATCATAATTCTGTCCTTTTCCACAGTCATCCTGAGGAAATCAACCTCTGTGACTGAGAAAGTGCACTTTTCTGGCTTGACAAAAAGGTTGTTTTCTTGTAATCGTTTTAAGACTTCCAGCATGATCTTGTTGTGTTCTGCCTGGTTGTCTGTCTTCATAAAAATAAGAATATCGTTGATGTAAACAACAACAACTCCATCCATATCTGTGAAAATATCATTGACCGTCACTTGGAAGGTCACGGGGGAGTTGCATAATCTGAAATACATAACGAGGGGTTCAAATGCGCCCTTGAAGCACATGAATGCGGCTTTCCATTCATCGCCTTCTTTGATGTGAACATTATTGTATCCCCACCATAAGTCCATTTTGGTGAATAATTTAGCTCCTTTGAGCTTATTGACGAGTTGGGAAATAAGGGGAAGTGGATAATTATTTTTTATGGTGTGTTTGTTGAGGTATCGGTAATCCTGTACCATCCTCTTTTTTCCATCTTTTTTCGGTATGAAGAACACTGGGGAAGTTTGCAGTGATTTAGAGGGGCGAATATATCCCTTAGTGAGCTGGTCTTCAATGAATGCTGTGACCTCTTCTTGCTCCTGCGGTGATAATGGTATTATTCAGCCTTTTTTCTGCTGATAACCCTCTTTCATCTCTATTGCATGATCCCATGGTTTCCACTTAGGCATCTGTTCTGATTCTTTCTTCGAGAAGACTTCTAAGAACTTGTGGTATGCGAAAGGAACCATTTCTTCAGTTGTTTTTGGTTTTTCATCTGTTTTTGCGGCTTTGGCAATCTGTGCTTTTAGCCGTCTGATTGTGTCATAAACTTCGTATTGTATGTTGATTTCTTCTTTTTCAATTTTTTGTATCCAGTCAGGTTTATCCTGGAGTGCTCTACATGTGGCTGGGCAACGTGTCATCTTGACCATTCCTCTAGTCCTATCTATCTCTGGGTTGTGATGTTTAAGCCAACTGTATCCGAGGATGAATGTATTCTTGCTGAGATCTGTCACTTCCACTGAGATCTGCTCGCAGTGACCATCGAACTCTAAGACAAGGTTTGCACTGTGGGTAATCGAACCCGCTGAGTTTTTTGTGCTGTCCATGTTGTAAACAGGGATAGGGCGTCATAAGGGAGTAAGGGGGATATTGTGAGATTCTGCCCATGTCTTGTCGATAAAAATCACATTAGCTCCACTATCTAGCAGTGCCTCTGTGGAAATGAAATCCTTGCACTTTGATGACTGAGGTGCTACTTGGATCTTCATCGCGACTTTGCGATCTAATTTGACACTTCTGACGAAGATGTCATCCAGGAATTCTGAGCTGGGGGAAGAAAAGGGGGAGGATTTAGGTAAAATGGGATTTGTCACAGGTTTACTCCTGTCACCATCTGGCGGGTGCCCATTGGAAGAAGAATCAGGTAAAAAGGTATTGTAATAGTCCATAATCTCATCTACGGCTAAACTAGAAAAATAATTTTTAAAGTTCTGCTCCTCGGCTGTGTGCTCAGATGCACGCTTTGGAGAACCTAATTTTTTGATTGGCCAGCAAACATTTCATAGTCCTTGAACCATGCTCTGGTCTCATCTAGAGACATATTTGCAATGGACTTGGTCCAATCGCATCCTTTTCCTTTGGCTTTCACCTCCTTTACTTGCAGGGATTCTGCTTCCCACATTGTTGCCGCTTGCAGCTCCTTGGTTTCTGTGGCACGTGTCTGTTGGCCGCCAGAACTTTGTCCTCTGCTTGACTTCGAGCAATTCTTCGAGTGACCTCCACCACAGAATTTGCAAGTTGGACATTGAACTTTGGGTGCATGGCACTCGCTTGCAAAGTGACCAGGCTTTTTACAGTTGTGGCAGACACGTTCCATGCTGGCCTGGGCCTTGCCCTTTCCTTTGTTTCCGTGATTCCCACTTTGGGTTGCATCAACGTCCATTGCATTGGGGTCTCACGTATTTGTGTGAGATGCCGTCCCCTTTGTAACATATCGGAGCATCGCCTTGCATGCTCCCATCTTTTTGAGTGCTGTCTTGAACTTGACAAGGTCTTCATATCGACCGTCCCTCATCAGTATCATCTCGACTATCTCCCTGTCGGCATTTTGCTCTAGCAGCTTGATGAGTCTGTCCTCCTTGTACTCTGCCAGAGTTTGGTACATTTCGAATTTCATCAAAAACATATCCATCATTTGTGAACCCTGTTTCAGGTTCATGAGAGCTTTTCTGTTCCAGTCCTTTTCTGTGGCAGAATGGAAATGATTCTTGACTATTAATTTGAATTGGTCCCATGTGTGGTAATTGGTACCCATGGAGACCATCTTGTTTACATAGTTGCGCCCTTGCGAACGCTCCTGCTTCTCCACCGGTCATCCTTGACAACACGGTGTGGATTCCATTGGTCCCAAATAGTACATTCTTGTTGACATCTTGCCAAACAAGTACTTTCATCCACCACTCTTTGAATTTCTTTCCCTTGGAACTGTCATAGTCCCCAGGATCTTTGAATATCTTGGACATCTTTGGGTCTGCAGAGTGTCCTGATCTGCTTGCTGTTGCTGGGCCCGTAGGCATTGCAAGAATCTGGGCTCTAGCAGCATCCAGATCTTGTTGTAGTCCTTTATTGAGCAACGCCAACGTCTGAAGATGCTGCTCCTGGTTTTCCATGTACAATCTCAATTCCACTGCTACATCTTGCCAGGTGTTGTGGCCACTGGCTGCATTCAACAGAGCTTCCGCAAAAGTGGATGGAAGGGAAGTCATTGTATTAGGAAAGTGAAATCTAGTATTCTTCTTCTACAAATAATGGCTTGGCCTCCGTAGACTGTAACAGGGTCTTAGTTCCTTTGTAGAAAAGTGTGGGGCCAATGATAGCGGCTCTCCTCCTTGAGACCTTCTGATCTCTCTGTATTTGGGTTTCTTTACCTGCTTTGGTGCTGGAGCTATCTCTGGCGTCTCTTCTCTTTCTTGCTTGGGTACTCTCTCTAGTACTGGGACTAACCCTCCTGTAAACAAATGGCATCTGGTCTTGCGGAGATCTGGAGTTGGCGATCTGAGGGGAGGGATGTCGTACAACTGGTGGAGCGGTACTATTTCTGGGCCTTCTGGGGTCCCGTAGTAATCATTGGGGTTGTAGGGGGGTGGCGAGGGGCTCTGAAAATCTGACTCTTGGTTGATTCTCTGACTGAAGTGGTCCTCATTGTACCCGAGGGTCAGTGCCCTGGTGATCACTTGGTGTAGGGGCACTGGAAACAACGGCTCTCCGCTGACATCCCTGGTTTGGTAGAACCACTCCGGTTCCGGTTGTTCTTGTAAGGCTTGAAAGAGCTCTCCGAATGGCATCTCTCCACACACTAAGTCCCGTGACTCTGTGTCAACGGCTACTCTCTGCTGTTCTACTAATTCCCACCTGTGCTCTGTAGGTATCGGTCTGGCTGGTCCTACACTAGCAATGTAGAGGTGATTGAGATGATCTTCACCTCTTTGTCTATCTGGGAATGGGAACAAATGCAGCGACCTGTGGAAGACAATAGGCACTAAGCCTGCTGTGAGCTTGTCCATATAGGAGAGTAAACTGGGGTGTCCACAAACTTGCTAGGACGTGTGATGTGGGTGAAGGATGAAGCGTAAAAGTAGAGTCTAGTCTAGTGAAATGGTCTAAAGCACTATTGCTTCAGGCAACACCAAACTATTGATATCAAGTCGAAAGACTGGAAGGAAGAAGAGAAATGAGCCCTAAGGTCTCCTGAGTCCTGCTTTAGATGGAAGTATCCAAAGAGACTAGACTGGGGATTCCAGCTGTAGTCCTCTGGGTTTATATATTCATACTATGTGTGTACATGTTGTATCTAGATCTATTGATCTAGGGCATAAGGTAACGGTAATTAAATACATGAGGCATAGGCATGTGGAATGGAAGGAGTGGTGATTAAATACACATGTTGATGGTGAGAGTGAAATGGAAGCATGATGGAAATGAACATGAGAAATAATATAACCATATTGGGATTGGATCTCAGATCTGATTGGGGAAAGAGAAAAGAAACAAAGTGCGTCCATAGTGCGAGTCCATCTAGTGGCTCTAGAGAAAGTGAAAGTGACAA
>JBBPQP010000859.1:0-16410 GCA_038092555.1 Boletus subgraveolens
TTTCTCGCTCGTCTCAGGCAACCATTCGGGGCGCTCTTGTTCCAGCCATTGTCACGTGTCGAGTATAGGCGTGTTGCAACAGACAGCTTGATCATCGCTCAAATTCGCGAGGAGGTATCGTTGACTGAATTAATAGACAGCATCTGTATGATTGAGATACAGTAGTCATAATTTACTTGAATACCCATTCCGGAAACCTTGCATGGTGATGTATGCAATCTGGCAGGTCGTAGGGAGCGCGGACATCGTACCCAGGGTTCCCACGCATGCAACGGTCCAACCTCTTCGTCACCACCAATAACTCATAGGATTAGAATAAATGTGCATCCTGAACCCTAATTACATTGATCAAATATCATTATAATATAATAGCAGAATCAAAGTTCCTGACCAGTGTGCGGGCGACAGTGCTGGTATCATGCCTACTTGCACATTACATAATTATCTCCTACAATCAAGGCCTTTTAATTAGATATAATACATACACTTGTTGCTCCCGTAGCTAGCGCTGATCAACTTGTCTATGTTACCACTCGGGGCCCCGAGGCACGGGGCCGAACCGTGACGCGTGATAATTCGTGACCACCGATCTGAGGTTGCCGACTTGGGGGTAGATGATAGCATCGAAGAGAGGACGTCTGCACGGATATAAGTATCTAAAGCACTGTTCAAACCCATAGTACAAGTACCAGAGCTACGGCAAACGATACCTTCATATATCATCTTCGCTAATCCTCCGTGTTTAAAAAGGACTCGAGCAAGACCTTCGCCTTGAGCACTGTCATCTTCTGTTTCTTCCCCCGCTCCCACAATGTTCCCACCGGTATCCGCTTCATCAACCCCAACTGCGTCGTACACAGCACTGACGCCCCTTCGATCCCAGCTGGACCGCCATCCGCGTCTTCCATCTTCTTGTCGTCGAACTTCTCGCTAGGCCGAATTACTAATACCTGGAAATCGCTCGATATTACATCATCGAACATCCTGTTGAGGCGCCCAGCAAGATCGACGAGCAAGGTTATTTTCTCCTCGAACTTGGATGTAACCTTGGATATTATGTCGGATTGAGGAGCGGTGCAGCCCGCTGCCAACAGGATGTCAGAAATTCCCACGATGATCACATTGACGAGGGACTCTGGGTGGGTGACCCAATTCTGAACGATATGAACACGCGTGAGCGCACGCCAACGTCCAGAAATAGCTTGCGCCTCTATTGACCCGTTGTTTTTTCTGTTCGTGAGCAAGAATAATGGGACGATGTAAGTATCTGGTTCCTCACCTACTCTACGCAATCTCTGATATATCCCGTTCATGAATGCGTTCTGTCCTTGTTCGAAGGCCCAAGAGGATGCAGTCTCGCAGAGTACGGAAGCGAGGTAGGCTTGGAATGCAGTCTGGAGTAACATAGGGATATCCTCTGACGTTTTCGTTTCCAAGGATTTCGCCAAAATCAGCCCTATGTAGCTTGAAGCTCTCTGCACCGGTGGGATTTGTTCGTTCGTTGGGTCCGTCGTCGCGTTCGTAAACTCGAAACCTTCTGCCTGGCAGTTTTCCATATACGCCGTGTGCTGCTGCATCTCAGTATTCAATCTCTGGAGCGCCTGGGTAATAACTGACGTCGAGGATTTATCTGCAGTATTGCAAAAGTTGTTTGAGCTTTCCAGGTCTCTTGATTGGGCTTCGCAACGCTTCTGGAGCTCAGCAATCTGAGAGTGGGGATAGGAGAGGTCTTGTCGAAGTTTTTCGATTTCCTCGGGTTCCGTCGCAGTCTGCTCTGTATCCTTTGCGTCCGCTGACTTCAGTTGACTGTCTTCAGTATAAACTACCGCAGTGGAGACATCTTTCTTTTCAGTTTGTACGGTCTCCGAGTGACGGGACTGGTCGTGAACCAAGCTAGGCAATGACACGCACAACTGCGGTGCGCTCGCGCTCGCGATTGGATTCTTTGCTCCGGGACTTCTGCGTCTATAACGATCGAACACGGTTTTGATGGACCGGATTGTACTAGCTGTGGTAGTCTTTGCTCTCTGTAGCTCGGGGGATCCCTACGTGGGGCGCTCCGTATTTCCCCTCCGATGGATGGATGAGACTATTTTTGAAGAAAATTTGGGCACCGTCCATCGCAACAAAAAAAGCTCGTCTCTACCTTGAACACAGGGGATCCCATGCACTGTCTTTGCGTCACACCCATATCCACATCCGAGTGCCGTTCATTATCGACAGCGGTGACCGAGGTGGCCGAAGTGGTAGAAACTACCGGTACGCGCTCATCGATACCGACTGGTGGGGAGGCATTTTGTTGCCTCCTGCTGTAAGTTGGTTGGCTTCCTGGACATAGGACGAAGCACGCTGGTCGTTCTTCCCGTGGGCGGCGTCAGACGGGTGTGAATTGGATTGTACTTAGAAAAAGGCGATGAGATTGTGTCCTTACTACCCTCTGCGAATGCTTTTGCCGTACCATAGCTTTCTCTATTTCTTTGCTCCCTTTGACTTCTTACTCATTGGCGAGGCTGGCGGTGTGATACCGTCAGCTGGTGAGGAGTAATGCCTTCGTTGAGGCCTTCGTTCGCGTGGTGGTGGTAGTCGCAGAATGTTCATGCTTCCAATAAGAGCTCCTTGAGACGCGCACATCCTCTGAGAAGGAGACTCAGTGTGGACGACAAGGATCGACAATGTGTTCTCAACCGCCTTGTGAAGTCCGACGTAGACCCATATGGAAGCGGGTAACTGTTATGATCATTATGCCTTGGCTTTCTAAGGTCTTTATCAAAAGTCAGCGTTTCAACGCTCAGATTCGGAGCGTGGGATCATCACAAAAACTGCAAAATTAAGATATTCCCCGACGGTCGGCAGAGGGTACGATAGACAAGTATTATGTCAGCCCGAGTGACGTCGGCGGAATATAATGTAAACGAGGACCACGTCGTCTCAACTATATAGGATTATGCGCGTCGAGAGGCACATCTATATGAAGCTATATTGTGAATCTACAGTGTACCGTAGCCCTCATCAGCGTAAATATTGTCATCGAGTTCTTCCCCATCATCTGGAATAATGCGATTAGGATCATCCTCAGAGCCATCACTCTCATCACTCTCGCTGCCCTCGTTCTCCTCATCCTTGGCATCTGGAATGATGAGTGTCCAAGTTTCAGGGTGCTCGTCTTCGTCCCCACCCAATTCGCCCCCCAAGTCCAGATCTTCCCAACCGTCATCCTCTGCATCCTCCTGGGCCGCTATGGGCTTTTCACTCACCCCTTCACCTCCAGATTCATCGCCACCCGCTTCCTCCATCCGATCCGGGTCACCTTCTTCAGGTTCATCATCTACTGCCTTGCCGGCGTCGCTCAAAAGGAGGTCGTTCCACCCCCATGTTGCCTTGTGACCGATCCCTCCACCTCGGAGTCGCGTAAACATGTCTCGGTCAACGAACCTAGAACAGTATTAGCACTCTGTACTGTAGTTCAGTCAGACGACTTACATGTTCACATAATAATATTTCCAGTCTGCATGTGGATCTTCTCCATCTGGCTTTCGGCGTGCTCTTGAGACTCCAAGTAGCTCTGAAGTTCGAAAATACCCGAATCCCGGTATGAGATGCACACCACGCACAACACTGTCCGGGTCAAGAAAGCCAAACGCATCCAATGAATTTTCTTGATCAAAAAATTGGAGCCTCTGGAGGCGTTTCTCGGACCACCCTGATGGATAATTCACGTCTCGGCGAAACCACCGCACAAACAGCACATTCATGCGTTCGGGTGGCCAGAACGCTGAAGTCTCATCCGCACGATGCTGCACCATGACATGAAAAATGTAGATGACGCGGGCATACCAGTAAGGGTGGGTCCGTTCATCCTCGTGAGACAAAACCATAATGTCAGCTCGTGTAAGAGGATTGATTGTATCTTGTTCCCGTCGCAAGTCGTAGGTGGTGTAATTGACACGGAGCAGTGAGTGGTGGTAGATGCGGTTGTCCTTGATGTTGACACAACGGCGGTCACTGTCGGAAAAGTTGTATTCATCCCCATCGTAAGCAAGACCACGAGCACGAGCTAGTAAGTGGTCCTTTAATCGTGGGAGAAAATCCTACAAGTTGGTCAGTAAGGTAAGACTGAGGCAATCAAGACTTGCCATGAATGCGGGATCGTTTGTACACCTTCCCAACCATGACGTGAGGCTATCTATCTTGCGTGAAGTCTGAGCAATCAAATAGTGGTCCGATGGAGAGGTACGGGTACGTCGTGGCTGAGACTCGGCTTGCCTTCGAAAATTTAGGTTTCTTCGTGCATTGTCAACCTTGCGGATGAACCGCTCAATGGCATCTTGGTTGGCGATGCTCTTGACTGTGTATTCCTTCTTCTTTCCAGATCGCGGAAAGCGCCGTTTTACACGGCGGTGTCCAGGTTCGCCCTGACAACCATTAAGTAACAGGAAGAATGAAGCACTCCGAGTACTTACTGTCTGTGTCGTGTAATTGTCCGTAGTTGCAAACATTCGTATTGTGTCCACGTAGTCTCCCAGAGCATGGAACTCGTATGTGTAAAGATTAAGTTTCTTCTACTTTGGACGAGATGTCGCAGAGGGAATCGCACGGCCTTGCTTTGCTGACAATGCGGCTGTGCGACGACCACGGGATGCATGTTCCTGAGGAAGCTCAGTGGTGTGGTAATACCCGCATGTCGTGCGTTCAAACTTGCGGGTCGACTGGCCAAGATAATTGGTGGCTGCATCGAAAAGCTCCAGTGTTTGTTCAGTATGAAGCCGGAGTTTTGCAAACGCGTGCCAAGTTCCAAGATCAAAGAGTAAGTCGAGCACGATGTCGTTATGTTGGCCAGGCAGGAGACCTTCAAAGACTGGTATTGCGCACTGGATGGTTTGGTCAGTTAAATCGAGTTTCAGAGACTTTTTTCAATTACCTGGAGCAAGTCTTCAAAGTCTCGCGCTGCAAGACGTTTCATAGCTGAGGCATTCTTGTGAAAGCGTCGAATGGTTCCTCGTCCGAAAGTTGGAACTCGTCGGTACCTGGCCATGACGATTCTTAGTGAACGACATGGCAACTGCATCAGTAAAGTACCTGTAGTTCAGCTGTTGTATTAATGTTCCCCCTGCGGCGTACAAAATACGCATCAAATGAGTAAATATAGCCTTCCACACTCCGAGCTCGAATTCGTGTAACAGGTCCACAACGAGCATGAGGAAGATGTTGAAGTCATCGTCTGTGATACGCTGCGAGAAAGCGTTCTACATAATGTCAGTCAGTCTGAGTGATATCATACCTAAAGCGCACCTCTGTTGGAATCAAGGATTTATCTGCCAAGAGATTCTTGACACGGACACCATTCACACTTGCGCCATGTTTGAAAATGTGCCTACGGGCTTGTGATACCTTCTTCTTGTGTGACTGGTCATTGATTCGAATGTTATTCCTACGCGTCTCCATATCTGTTGGTATACCCATTTCAGGCATGTCGTTTTTCTCGACTAAACAACGCGGGCAGAGACATAACCCGAGAAATTTGATACAGGCAAGCAAGATCCTAAGATTAAATATCAATAGCTATATCATAATCAGTTTAGTAGTGCATACTTCTCAGGATAATCCGCGACATAAGTGTAGAACCGTATAAATCCACGACGTACGATCCCATCAACAAATGTTATCACGAGGCCAGAGTTGTATGCCTCCACAAATTTCTCATCGAGAAGCAGTCTCCAAATGGCGTGCATTAACTCACGCTTGCAGTGAGTATAAACCTCATTTGATCATCCTTCCTCGAAGAACATACTGTACTTGTCTTGAAAGTCGTCGGGCAGCTGGACTTGGACATAGATTAGTATGCTGCTTATCAAATGATGGTGACATACCGTCGGGATATAGGCAACATGATGGCATGCAGCCGCGGTGGGTTTTCCACAGGTGTATTTGGATTGATTACCAAAAAAAACATATAAATTGGCCAGAGGGATGCGTCGCCAAAGTTCGAGAGCTGGGTAGCGTCTGACCAGAGTAAAATGGGAATAACAACACATTCAAGATCATCTCCTGGCTGTCGTGGAAGGCTGTGCACACTACGATAGAGGTCGATAGCCTTGGGAGATGAGTAAGCTTCACCAAAAACCTTTATTGGATCGGTTTCAAGGTTTGGTTGCCAATACTCATCAAACGGAGTCAGGTGAAATTCTGAGGAGACCTGATCTTGAAATGTGGATGTGATGATGTCGACGATATCGCGGTGGTATATGCCATCAACGGTAAGAGTAGGGATGGATGGTTCACGTTCACCTAACAAGCCATAATGGCATTTTGATGCAATATTACACTAAAGGTCTGTCAGAAATGTGATGCAATGTGACTAAACCCTCAATCCATAAGCTTCTGGAGTGTGTGATGCAAGACTCGATGCGAGTGATGCAAGGCTTACTATGCATTATTTCGGTTCTGCCACAGCCTTGTTATACCACTGGCATTCCATCCATGCATGACTCATCCGCACAGTGATGCATTGACGATGCATCACCACTAGTACTACTAGCGTGCCGTGTGGCTACTTAGTTGTCATGCACCACCTAAGCTTCTTTTTCCAACTTCCCCTAACGAGTGACTACACTCAGGCTGTTAGTAATGTGTTCATGTACGATGCACGAGTCGCACTGCCCAATTGGGATTATGACGATGGTAACCAGCCTATCCCACGTGTGACGCATCACTTGTACCTGAAATTCAGGCCCAACGGCCCCACCGGTATATACTTCTCCTGGTGCCATCCATGTCTTGCTCGCCTCTGGGTCCACTTTTCAAAAGGTACCAGAATTACTTTCTGGATCGTCCACCTTGCGATCCATCCGAGTCGGTAGTAACCGGGCGAGTTGTATCTACTAATGCCTCACGGTCATGGTGGAGACGAGATGTATTCATTCAGCCAAATCTAAATGATGCATCACTTTTAGGACCTGAAATTCTGGCCCATCCTGCCAGTGAATACTGTACCTGGAATCCGGGTGATGCATCACAACCGATCGGCCAATGATGATTGATGATGCATCGCGGCCATCTTGCATCACTCGTAGTACCTGAAATTCTGGCCTGGCCTGTTGGTAAATACTTTCCACCCAGCGCCGTCCGTATGTGATGCATGATGCGTCCGGCTCGGAGTCACTCATAGGGCATCAACCTAGGATGCCAATCAATGATATATCAATGTGGCTGTCTTGCATCACTCGTACCTGAAATTCTGGCCCGTCCCGCCGGTAAATACCTTCACCCAGTGCCATCTGTGTATGATGTATCACTCATACCTTGACCTGCCTGCAATCTGAGACGTCCACCTCGTGATGCATCAGTTACCGGATGAGTTGCATTTAATGCATCATGGCCACTAACCAACAATGATGCATCGTGGCTGCCTATGATGATGCATCACGACCGTCAACATGGATGAAGCGCTTTGGGCTCGAATTTCGCTAAGTCCAATATTCAAGTCTTCCGATATTTATATACTTGTCATCGACTTACGGATTATTTATGAATCGAGACTTGTTGCCGAATATCTGGGCTCATTGTCACACCAAAAGTGAGCGCGAGCGCAGTAGAGCCATGGACTTACGAGCGAGATCGTCACCGAGCAAAAAAAAATCTTGGCGGGAGAAAAGAAGCTGTGCGTCCTGGAACGCTCGTGCGCGCTCGGCGTCGCCTTGCTTATTTGGCATCGTTCATTGCCTCGTGCCACCGTTGCGATCGTGTCACCATGCGCACGAACGACCAATTTTCAGTGGCGATCTCCTGCAAAGAGTGTCGCCATTCGCGTTGCAACTCGCAAGTATCATATCACGTTCGAGAATCCACCGACAAGATAGCGTTTAGCATCACCAACACGAGGGGTGCAGGTTACGTAGTAAATTCCGTCGATTATGTAAACACACTTCCTGATCCGGGCCATCCCTTGTGGGGAACAACGCTCCTTGCAATTTGTTTGAACGTTTATCTGCTATGTGTATCTTTCAGGCCGAAATCAGTCGAAACTCGCTGGGAGTAGCCAATCCCCTTTAGCCCCGTTCTCAGCGGCCATCTCGTGGTACCACACCCAAAGGAACGGGGAATGGCTGGCAAGTTGTATAAACACGTGTTTTGCACGATCGACAGGTTCGCATACACAATGCGAACGGGATCCGAACTACAAATCCCTGTACTGTGGAGCTAACTCGGGGGCAGGAACGTGTGAGGCTGGGCGCCTAAATTATACAGCTTTAGAGAGCCCTGCGATCCAATTCCATCTTCTCCTACCCACCAACGTTCGCTGTCGACAACTCTACTGAAACAAAAGCATGATGAGCAGAAACTTTAAGCCAAATCCAGATGACTTTATCATTCTGTGAGTATTTTCATCCAGGATTATTGTCCCCGTACTGAAGCAGTTCTGCAAAAGTATCATGGGGCCGACGGGCACTGGGAAGACTCATGTGAGTGTGTCCGTATAACGCTTGATGTCAAATTCTCATGTTAAGAGTGTCCAGTTCATCAACACCCTCACCGGGAACGCAGAGCAACGCCGAGCGGGTAGCCTCAGGTCCGACACCCAAAATGTTACCCCATACCCTGTCGAGCGCGATGGTCACCGCTTTGTATTTGTCGACATGCCTGCATTCGACGATACCTATCGACCAGATTTCGAGATCCTAAGAATATTTTCCGACTGGCTGACCCAGAAGTACGTCACATTGTAAACAGTTTCTATCCCTTCTAACAAAAACAAAGGTATGCAGACGGCACCACGATCATCGTCACTGGGATAATTTACCTCCACCGAATCACCGACAATCGTATGTCTGTTTCTGTTGAGAGGAATCTCCAGATGCTTGGTCGCATTTGCGGAAATTTAGTTCTCCGTCGAGCGCGCATAGTCACGACCATGTGGGACAAAGTACGGGACCGAGCAGTGGCAGAAAATAGGGAGAAGCAGCTCAAAGACGACTTCTGGTGGAACCTGTTGGAAGAAGGCGCCGTTACTGGACGGTTCGACAATACGCAAGCTTGTGCATGGGATATCGTACGCGAGCTTAGAGGCCTCGGAAGAGGTGAAGATAAGCTGCTCCTGCAGGAAGAACTTGTCGAACAGCACAAGCGTCTAAACGAGACGGAGGTGTGCAAGATTTTGCGTTCTCGACTCCAGCAGCTCCTTGCAGAGCAAAAGAAGACGCTTCAGGATCTCGCGAACGAGGGAAAGCTAGCGAACGATCCAGCTCTGTCCAGGAGTCTGCAGGAGGAATACGATAAAATCAACGCGCAATTACAGAAGACGTTCGAGGTGCTGAAGGAGATAAGTATTCCACTCTCCAGACGTATTCTCCTCTCTCTGCCTGGAACATTCCGCGGAGTAAGTCTAAGTCCGACTCGCTGTCTCGCTTCCATGAAGTTCTGACCGAACGCCACATAGCAAGTTGTCAAACCGTCTCTCTTTAATGCCGTGAAGACGCAAGAATCCAATCAAGGCAGCCCAGGTGATAGTAATGCTTCCATTGAGGTGTGCCTAGTCGACTCAGTACTTTACCGTCTTTCCAAACTCTTCTAGGTCAATCCTCATTCCCACAATCCAACTGTTGTGCCTCCGTCAGAGGTGGGACAGGTACGTCGTATTTTTTGCGTCCTGATTTTGGGGTGTCGAACAAACGTTGTTGAAGTTGTCTGGCATGCCCGCAATACCCACCAAAGGCCATAGTACAGACGTTGACCCTCTGGTTAGACATTTCATTATATATTATATTCCACGTAATGTAGACTAATGCTGCTGCAGGAGGTCATCAACAGTGAGAACAGTGTGAGCTCAACCGGTCGTCAAATAATCACTGTGATGCCTGAAGGACAACTATCACTTATTCCATTGGATTGGCACCATATGTAATTCTTATCCTATCCAACTCGAGCTGCTGACAGACCCATTGGGAGGGAAGTCGAACCAAACTCTCAAATGATCTCACTGGTTGTGTGACACGAGAAGAGCATCCCTTTGCAGCTGGAGGTTTCGCCGACATATATCGAGGTACACTCCACGTCGACGGACAGTTGATTAAAGTACACGATCCTCTTGTGGTCATTCAACCCAGCTGATACTGTCCCGAGGTCGCCATCAAAGCTGTTAAAACATATTCTGTTGAAGATCAGGAGGCCAAAAAATTGAAGGTGCATTTCCTGAATTATAGCGTCTGGTTTTACTCATTGGTGACACGACTCCCCAGCGAATCCGTCGGGAGGTCGCCGTATGGCTCAATCTGGACCATCCCAACGTTCTGCCGTTATTTGGTACTATGAACTTCGGGACGTTTCCTGCCATGGTCTGTCCATGGGTCGAGAATGGCACTCTCATATCTTATCTCGAAAAACACAATGCGAACATTACAACTCGAGATAGGTTGGTCCTGGTAGGTGATGCTTTTGAACATCGTCGTTACACGGTAGCCTGACGGCGTGGGGAATTGTGTCGTAGCTCAATGATGTTGCTGCTGGGTTACAGTATCGTATGTGAATATACGTGAACAAGGGCTATTCCTTGCTGACGAAACGGCGGCTAACAGTGCATTTGAAATCAGTCGTCCACGGAGACCTTTCAGGCGTAAGTGTTCTTGTCCTTCCACCATCCAGTGTACAAACCTATTAGCCAGTCAAACGTGCTCATTGATGCCACCGGAAGAGCATGTATCGCCGATTTTGGCCTGTCTACACTGCTAGGCGAACTGGGTCTGGGATCCATATTCGTCACATCATTTCAAGGCAGAGGAACGATCCGCTGGGCGGCTCCCGAGTTGTTTGACCTCCCAGAAGATGACAATAACCTGCCCGACGCTGTTGCAACACAACAGAGTGACGTATTTTCATTTGGAAGTATCATGTTACAGGTTTATTCTCTGCTCCTCCCAGCTATAGTGATTGTGACATTTTTGTGAACAGATCTTGTCAGGGAAGGTTCCTTACCACTATTATACGCGTGACTTGCAGATCATCCATGCAATCTCACAGGGAATCATGCCGAAACGTCCCACTGAGGATGTCATTACCGACTGTCGATGGGAGTTCATTGGTCGATGCTGGTCCGTTGCTAAATCACGCCCCTCTGGTGATGAGATTGTAGGATTCACGAAGAATGAACTTGCCAATGGACGATCTTAGTGGTGGGTACTATAGAGGTCAGCTCTGTGGACTTTGGGGTATCATTGATTCTGTGGAGATGTTATACTATGCTCAAAGTCTGAATCCAATCGAATATTTTGGCAGAGCCGATATGATTGAAGCGCCGTTATGGTGCAATCCATCAGATTGGAAACGTTTGACGAGATTGTATAGCACAGTGCTGCCCGGTGCAGTCGAGTCTCAGTTGGCCCCAGAGTTCGAAACGAAGTCTTGCAACGTTGTGGAAATGAGTCTTCGTCGTTGGTGTAACAGACATGATCATCATATGCGAGTCCAACGACTCAGGACATACTTAGGTTACTGACATGTCTGCCTGTCCCTCTGTTTCGTTCATTTACAGGGTAAGATTTTAGGGTGCGAGTATCGGGCAAACGTGATATGAGGACAAAATATATAACAGGGATGTGCGGAATCGGGATGGAGATGAAACGATTGAACGAGAGGGTGGAGGGCTATGGGATGGGCAAGGTGTGACCAACCTTAGGAAGCGCGCTCATGAATACCAGGCATCTGCGCGACAATTCTAGCTTCCTGAAAAAACGAAGCAAAGGCAGGTTAGCAAGGGACGTGACATGCAAGAGACAAATTTTGATCCTTAACAACTTACTTGAAGTTCGGGTAATTCAGTCGTCTAGGCTGTCGTGGCACGCAACTTCCTAGAGGTTACATTGTCCATGCAGGAGTAACGTACCGACAAGCACTCGATCACTCCACCATCGTCACTCAACAACACCACTCCGCGAAGAGGCGCCGACATTATTCCACAACATACACACGTACGTCGATATTCCATCCATGGGTACATACCAGCATGTGCTCGTCGTACAGAAATGCACTATTATAATACACAAAACACTTGTTTCGGAAGTTGGAACCGGGACAATCAGCTGTTCGAGGGGGATAGCATCCAACAAAGTACTGCATTGAGTAGCTAAGGCAACAGTGAGTTGGATGTAGTAGGGTCGGGCAGGGTACTCACCGTCAAGGGCCTGCCACTCAGGGGGTTGGGGCAAGGAGTGCTGTAGTAGCACATGCCGCCATACATGTACCCAGGGCGGCGTTACACGCCAAGATGGCAGGGGGTACCACAACTATGGTCGGACCAAAGGTGAAGCCAGCCGCAGTGTAGCAGGCAACCACAAGTGCGTTACAGCCTAGCCGACGAGCATCGATGTTTTGGTCCTTCATCCGGGTCGTAGGAGGATACTCACCAGTTTGACAGAGGCCGTAGGCGAGCGGGCCTGCAGAAGCAAGAGGTGCCGCGGAGGCAACGAGAGTAAGCGCAGCGAGAGATTTGAGGTTCATTGTGTTCTCAGGTTGGGAGATTGCGGAAGAGCGTGTGCTCAGTCACCCATTTATATATGCAGTTCCCAATACCCCTTTTGAACAGCCTGAGCGCTGATCGTACAGTAAGTGGAGGGCAAGCATGGGACTTGCCGTACGCCGGACCACCGTTTCCCCGCATATCACAGCCTGAGTGCTGCAAACCCCAAATATTTTGTTATCATTGTCTTTCGAATTTCAAATTTGACTGCCGATGTGTCCTTGCCACAATCTGTTAGAATGCTATCTTTGGCGATCGCACGGATGACGGTGGCCGAGGAGAGATAGGGAAGGTGACGCGATATGAGGGAGAGAGCGGGTGGCAGCGCGAAGCGCTGTCCGGCTCCGGTCTAGCCTAGAGCTGTGGTGAGCTGCGAGGGCGGGTGGGAAAAACCGCCTCGCAGGTCGACCTCTGTGCACCCAGGCTTCTCCGGAACCCAGGAGAATGCGAGGTGGTGACGATGGCCGAAGGGAATCGCGAGAGGGAGTGGTGGGAGGGTGAAAAGTCTGAGAGCCCAGCTCTGGGAGATGCGGGCCACGAGCGGGGAATGTGGCGAGAAGGAAAGGAAGGTTGCGCCACATTCCGCCGCTCTGCCAAAGACCATGACTCGTTCTGCCACTCTGCCCGTGCCTCACTACGTAACAGCACTCTATGTTTCTGGCCGAAATCAGTCGAAGCTGGTTGGAGGTCCGGTAACTAGTATTACTCTTCATCACCGTGCCCAGCAGCCATCTCATGGTGCCACACACCAAAGGAACGAAAATTGACTAGCAAATTGTATAAACATGCGTTTTGCACGATCGGCAAGTTCGCATATGTACCTCAAAGCAAACGGAATCTGAACCACAAATCCATGCATGTGTTGTGGAGCTAACTTGGGGCAGGAACAAACGTGTAAGGCTGTCTAAATTACGCAGCTTTGGAGAGCCCTACGATCCAACTTTATCTTCTCCCACCCCTCAACGTTCACTCTCGACAACTCTACCAGAAAAAACTTGAAGTATCATGACCAAACACGACTTTAAGCTAGATCCAAATGACTTTATCATTCTGTGAGTATTTTCGTCCAGGATTATCGTCCCCGTACTAAAGCAGTTCTGCAAAACAGTATCATGGGGCCGACGGGCTCTGGGAAGACTAATGTGAGCATGTCCGTATAACGCTTGATGTCGAATTCCCAAGTTAAGAATGCTCAGTTCATCAACACCCTCACCGGGAACGCAGAGCAACGAGCAGGTAGTCCCAAGTCAGACACCCAGGATGTTACCCCATACCCTATGATGTACAATGGTGTCCGTCTTGTATTTGTCGACACGCCTGGATTCGACGATACCTATCGACCAGATTTCGAGATTCTAAGGATAGTTTCCGACTGGCTGACCCAGAAGTACGTCACATTGTGAACATTTCCTATCCCCTCTAACGAAAGCAAAGGTATGCAGACGGCACCACGATCACCCTCACTGGGATAATCTACCTCCACCGAATCACCGACAGTCGTATGTCTGGTGCTGTTTACAAGAATCTCCAGATGTTTGGTCGCCTTTGCGGAAATACAGTTCTCCCTCGAGTGCGCCTAGTCACGACCATGTGGGACAATGCAAAGAACCTAGAAGCAGCAACAGATAGGGAAACCCAGCTCAAAGGCGACTTCTGGCGAAAACTGTTGGATGCAGGGGCCGTTGCTAGGCGGTTCGACAATACGCAAACTTATGCATGGAATATCGTACGCGAGCTTATAGAGCTCGGAAAAGGTGAAGATGAACTGCTTCTGCAGGAAGAACTTGTTGCCCAACAGAAGCGTCTATCCGAGACGGAGGCAGCCAAGGTTCTTTATTCTCGATTCCAGCAACTCCTTGGAGAGCAGAAGAAAACGCTCAAAGGATCTCGCGGACGAGGCAAAGCTAGCGAACGATCCAGCTCTAGCCAGGAGTTTGCAGGAGGAATACGATAAAATCAACGCGCAATTACAGATGACGTTCGAGCAGATAAAGGGGATGAAAATTCCACTCTCCAGACGTATTCTGCTCTCGTTGTCTGGAAGAAAAACTCGCGGAGTGAGTCCAGCTCACTGTCGCTTCCATGAAGTTCTGATCGACGCCACGTTTTATAGCAAACTGTCAAGCTGGGGGCTTAGTCAATCATATCTTGCTAGTTTTGCTATCCATTAGTTCCGACCAATCTTGTTTTACATATGCGCGAGTCTGTACCTCACTCGGTGGTTTTGATGCATGTTGTACTATGGCTCTCGACTGCGTGAGATGTAAATTGCAGTAAGAAGTCTTAATTATGACTCTTGCCCAGTGCCACGTCCCACAATTCTCAACATGTAACCGGCAGTTACTCACTTTTTGTTTTCCAATCAGTTGCCCTCAGCATTTGGAAAACCACACGAAGTTAGATCTGACAGGTGTGCTCAGGGCTCCCATACCTCGTGGATGGATCTTACTTAGGTGAGTGATAATCATGTTGGTTGCACGAATGAAGACTTATTCCTACAACGTTGCAAGATTCGTTTCAGAATATGAGCGTTCTGCCAAAATATATTTCGATCGGCTTCAGACTTTTGAGCATATTAACATCTCCACGGAACCAACGATACCCCAAGCCCATGCAGCTGACCTTGATAGCACCCATCACTGAGATCGTCCATCGGCAAGTTCATTCCTCGTGAATTCCACAATCTCATCACTAGAGGGCCGCAGTTTCGCAACCAAAGACCAGCACCGACCAATAAAGTCCCATCGACGGTCGGTAATGGCATCCTCAGTAGGACGTCTGGGCATGACTCCCTTTGAAACTGCATGGACGATTTGTACCTCGCGCGTGTAATAGTAGTAAGGAACCTTGCCCGACAAGATCTGTTCACAAAAAAAAAAGAGATACCACGATCACTACAACCGAGAGAAGTAGAGAACGAACGAGAACGAACCTGCAACATGATACTTCCAAATGAAAACACGTCACTCTGCCGTGTTGCAGCACCATTATCGTCGTCTTCCTCGAGATCGAGCAACTCGGGAGCCGTCCAGCGGATCGTGCCTCTGCCTTGAAATGATGTCATGAACGTAGATCCCAGTCCCAGTTCGCCTAGCAGTGTAGACAGGCCAAAATCGGCGATAAATGCCCTTCCAGTCGCATAAATGAGCACGTTTGACTGGTTGATGGGTTGGTACACTGGATGGTGCACTGGGCAGGAACGCTTACGCCTGAAAGGTCTCCGTGGACGACTGATTGCGAATGCACTGTTAGCCCCCATTTCGCCAGTAAGAAATAGCCCTGCTTCGTGTACAATCATATACAATATTGTAGCCCAGCGGCAACGTCGTTGACCTGCGACATGAAACCCGATGTCAAGCTATCGTACGACGACGGCGTCTATAAGTATCACCTACCAGGACTAACCTATCTCGAGTTGTAATGTCCGCATCATGTTCTTCGAGATAAGACGTGAGAGTGCCATTCTCGGCCCATGGACAAACCATGGCAGGAAGCCTCCTAAAGCTCATAGTCGTGCCAAGTAATGGCAGAATGTTGGGATGATCCAGACTGAGCCATATAGTGACCTCCCGACGGATTCGCTAGGGATTCGTGTCATCAATGAGCAAAGCTAGACACGATCATAAGATTCAGGATATACACCTTCAATTTTTTTGGACTCCTTATCTTCGGCAGAATATGTTTTGATAACTTTGATGACAGGTCTGTCTCGTAATGAGGTACGAGTGAAGCGACAGAGCAACGTCCTTGGCCTAGCGACCGAAAGTGTGTGGCATCCAGTTGCACAGCTCGTGCTCGAGTTTTCACCCACCCACCACACCCTGGTCGGCCTCCCTATCGCTCGGCCGCCTTCTCCTCGCTCCACTGGGTTCCACGAACCCTGGCTTGGTGTGCGAGGTGTTTCC
>JBBPQP010000860.1:0-16397 GCA_038092555.1 Boletus subgraveolens
GTAGAATTGTAGAGAAATGTGTCAAATGCAAGATACAACCAAAAAAAAATACTACAAACAACATGTTGAAGTTGCCAGAGACATGCCAGTGCAGAAGGTGAAATGGACAGGGAGTTGCAAAATTTCCCATCCGCATGGGAGTGGAGTGTCACACCATGTCACAGTGCTAAATCAATCTCCAACATGCCAAAGGGCTGTCCTATTAGACTTGGCTTGATTTTTTTGTGAGTCTGCCATGCATTGCCACTGTTGCCGTTGATGCTGTAAATACACTCCACTGAGTTCACTCAGTGATGTCACACTTCATGCACAATGGACTTCAGGAGTTGCATGCTCCATTGCAACAATCATAATCACCTTAAAAACATAACGAGCAGTTGGGCAACAATGTAGAGTATCACTAGTATTTTTTTTGTATTTTTTTTGCTATGATCTATGTACTGCCCTGACACTTGTAACCAAATATGCCTGACCATAAGGTATGAATGAGGTGCCGGAGGATGAAGACACATTCTATTATTCAAAAAAAAAATACAAGGAGGTTAACCTATCATAGATTGTACTAGATCCACCAGCTCAGGCTGAAAACTGTGATGTTGTGTGAGCTAGATGCAGTTTTGCAACTCCGGGTCATTTTGCAACTCTGGTCCAATGATAGTATATGGTAAGTCGCTGCTCACGGCGCTTGGTATACGCAATCTCAGTTCCTCAGCCTCTGCGGCATTGTGCTCATTCGTCGCACTTTTGGGATGGTTCTCCAGCATACATACTTCATATACAATGTGTCCGATTGCTCATTACGGCCTTAACGCGACCGTACAACTTGGTATGTACATCTTCTCATTTGGTTCCACTGATTCTTCTGGTTCGTGTTTTGAGTTTTCCACGAGGATGTGGTGGGCTTGCGGCCTTGATAGGTTGTTTATGGTGCTTGCAGGGTGGTTGACATTGGGATGGCTCAGGTACGTTAACCATCCTGCGCTTGTAGTGTTCTTGCTGTCGCGCTGTGTCTGGAGCGAGCAAGGTCGTATCGACTTGTTTTGGGTCACTGCGTGCGCTGTTCGTCGTGTCGCCCTTGCTGCCTCATCTCATACGTTGTCCGATGCTGTTTCCATCCCTCTTGTGCTCCTGATTGTCCTCCGCGCCTCTCATTTCTGCTCATTTGACTGTATGCCACCCTTGCCAATCCCTAGTTACATGTGCCAATGTTGTGTGATATCGCGGAATACTGCTTTCTCCATGATCCATGAGTCCCTGCTCAAGTACTGGGGTGTGCCTGAGTCCGAATGTATAGCAGCCATAGTCGAGCTAGAGCACAGCGAAAATATCATATTTACGATCGTGCTGTGAACCCGGAATCCCCAGGAGTCGGGGACCGGGGCGAGCGCTGCTATGGGTTGGAATCGGTACAATTTCTTATCTTCTATCATTGATTTCATGTCGATCGTCGAACGTGACCAGATCCAAGGTGTATTGTATACTGTACCACGATACATACCTTAGTGCATCCACGTACCGACCTTGCCCGGAGGGCATTGATATGATCATACATATATACAATGTACATAGTACAACACGATCGAGAAAACAAATGATACAGGCATATGGTAGTTGACAGCTTTCTGTCGTTCTGAACCGTCTTTGGACGGTGCGTCGCCAAGATTAATATCCTGCAAAAAAGGATATTAATCTTCAATTTCTATGCCATCCTCGTCAAGGGGTTTCCAGGGTTGATAGACATCTTGCCATCTGGAAAGCGGGATGGTGTCGATAAACACCAGCAAAGCTCGTGAGCAAGATCTACTCACATATGCTCTTCAGAACACTCCATCCCACCCTCTCCTCTCCCCAACCAGGGGAATGAGCTGCGTTTGGCCTTGTGGCGGAGTGAATAGAGAGGGATGAAGCAGTATTCGCCATTGGGGTTAAAAGCTCTGCGTAGGAGCGCACTTTCATTCTGTGTAAACCATCCAAATTCAAGTTCGCTGGTCACTGCATCTGTCCCTGCAGTCCTGCCGCAGAAAGCTACGGAGACGGTTTCTCCGGCTGCAAGCGAGCCATGTGAACGAGGGCATGCTGGTAAACAAACCGGAGACGTACATTTATTCGATAGGTACAATAGATATGCAGAACATGCGAAGGCGTCCATGACAACGTTCTTGCCTTCTAAGAGTTTCGCTTTGAGGATCTTCGTCTGGACGAGCTTTGGAATAAACTTCTGCCGAGGCTTGTGGACAATGATGAGTGCTCCGCGTTTCCCATCTCGGAACTTCCATGTTCCTTTGATGGAGGCCGATGCAATTCCAGGAACATCTCTGAGAGAAAGCAGGTTGAGAATATGACTCAGATGGATCCTCGTCAATAACAAGCTCACATGTTTTGATTGACATTAAATTCCCCTTTCCTGACGCCGGTGGAAGCTACGGTATAGTCCTGTTCGGGACCACCTAGCTCTGGTGGGTGGGACTTGAGATCCAGTTTGATATCGTTCTCGTCGAGATGTTTTTGGAAATCATCGTCGTAGATATTGCCTTCCACGGAGAGCTCGCCGTTCTCGTCGAGCGTCCCATAATCCCCAACCTGGGATGAGGGCAGAGGTCAACTCGGATGATCATCGATAAGACGGATCGGATAATTTACGCCGACGGGGATGGGAGGGTCCCAATTAGCCCACTTTCCAGAGATTGAGCGAACGAGATCGATAAATTTTCGAACGTTGTGGTTCGCTGGCATCGGCTACTCTGTCGTGAGGACGTGGGAGAGAGGCAAGAGGGGTTCTAGACTGGCGCCAAAAGAACAAGGCTGGGCAAACTGTGGTAGCGGGGGTTCGAGCATGTGAACAGGCCGGTTCAACAGATGGGCGTTACGCCCTGCGAACCTATCAAGGACGATCGGCCAATGAAAAGTGGTGATGGGTGGGGAAACGAGGCCTACGCGTGCCTTCAAAGTTCAAGAATCCAACTGAATTGTGGTATGACACGTACGATGCTCAGTTGGCAGTGTCGACGTCGTATCTATCATCCAGGTATCCACTGGCAGGTCGCATGTAGCGTCATGGGTCTTGTTCAACTTCATGCCAGTGATGCATCGCGCTAGGCTGTTCTTCGCAATATATTCCTTTGCTCAAAAAGTTCATCCGGGTAACCGTTGAGCCAGCGCGGGAGTCGCAACCACTTGTCACGGTCAGCATCTCTGGTCGGCCAACATTAGTATTTCGTCCGAGTGGAGAACGCTCGTACAGTATTAATTCCGTTTTGCCAGACCTTTGGCCAGAGTTGTCCGTGCCAAATCCCCCCCACTCTGCCACATGCCCAAACGTAAACGGACTCGCAACGACACCGACACCGATGACAGCGAATTCCTAGAAGCGTCCGATGGGTCGTATTTCGAGACACCCAAGCCCCGGAGCAAAAAGACGTGTCAGACACGTCAAGTCGCGTCAATGCGAGCGAGCACGTCCACTTCGACCACCGCCATCGCACAAGAAGGTGTGGCGCCAAACACGAGCAGTCATGTTACACATCCAACGTCCTGGCACGTCGTCACGGGCGTCGACCCTATTCGAGAGTGCTTGTTGCATTGGTATGGTCAAATACACGAGGTCCGAGGGATGCCCTGGCGGAAGACGTTTGATGGATCGCTGGACAAAGACGGCAGAGCGCAGCGTGCGTACGAGGTTCGTTCCCGAGAACAATCCGTCATTCCATGAGGCTCATTGATGCGACCATAGGTTTGGGTATCAGAGATCATGCTTCAGCAGACCCAGGTAGTGACTGTGATACCCTACTATAACAAATGGATGGCCAAGTGCGTGCGTGCATCTCTCTTTCACCATGCCCTTTGTCCTGATGTTGTTCAGATTCCCGACCATCAAAGATCTTGCCGCATCGGATATCGACACTGTCAATAGCCTTTGGAAAGGCCTCGGTTATTATTCCCGTGCTGCCCGTTTACTGAACGGCGCAAAGAAAGTGGTCAAGGAGCTCGACGGTCGACTTCCGGACAATGCCATAGATATGCAAGCAAAGATACCCGGGATCGGTCGTTACAGTGCCGGTGCAATCTGTTCCATCGCTTACAACCAATGTGTTCCCGTCGTAAGTCTTTCAATCACTTTTAAGCCTCGTGTTTCAACGGATGGTGGATTGGACTTGTAGCTGGATGGAAATGTTATCCGACTACTCACGCGCTTTTTGGCGCTGTACGCACCGCCGAAAGCGAAACAAACTCAGGACATATTGTGGGCGGGTGCAGAAGCCTTTGTAGAGGATTCATCACGTCCGTGTGATATCAACCAGGCACTCATCGAGCTCGGGAGTACGGTATGCAAGGTCAGAGATCCTGCCTGCGGGGACTGCCCTCTGCGACCCTGGTGTCGTGCATACCAAAGGACACAGCCAGATTCCGTAAGAGAATTCCTTCTATTCGTATGTTTGCATCGTCTCAAACGATATCCTTGATAGAGCCCAGTTAATGAAGAGCCAGACATTGAGGATCTGTGCACCCTTTGTGAACCGCTCTCAACAGACGTCCCAAATACTGGTCTAGTCACCATCTACCCCATGAAAGTCGAGCGGAAGAAAGCACGCGAGGAACTTGATTCCGTCAACGTGATCGAATGGCGCACGGAAGGCAACCACAAGCGATTCTTCTTACTCGTCCGTCGCCCAGAAGGAGGTCAGTATCCCATCCCACGCGCGATGCACGTGCGTAAAACGCGGTATATCGAAAACTGACCGATGTCGTTCGACCTCTCAGGACTTCTCGCAGGACTACACGAGTTCCCAACGATACCCAATATCTCGGGTCCATCTGCGACCGCAGCTAAAGTGGCCGAGATTCCGAACGACCTTCTCAAGGACTTGCTCGTCGACCCACCTTTGTGTCTTTATTCACATTCAAGACGGCAGAACCGTTTCAAGCACGAGAGTGACGATGATAAGGAGGGTGAGAGTGCACAAGAAGCAATGCGAATCGTACACGTCAAACCCGCGGGAGACGTCGTCCACGTTTTTTCACATATCAGGAAAACATATCGTGTTCAATGGGTGTTATTGAAAGGTGGTGGGGATGAGCCTCCCAAGCTGCGACACAAGTCTGGCTCATCGGTGGATGGGAAGACCAAGACGGTGCATAAAGGCAAATCCCGAAAGCGTTCAGAGGCACCCGAGGATTCCGAGGTTGGGAAGACTACTACTGCCGACTTTGCACGATGGGTTCCAATGGACCAAGTCGAACATGCAAAGTACGTGAATACCGGAAGGGTACCCAGATGAAAGTTACTTATTATGGTCTTACCACAGCATCGGAACTGGCGTTATGAAAGTGTGGAAACTGGTTCAGACACTGTGGTAATTATCATCAAGGGGCTTCTAGATCTCCAAAATGCCACATGTATCATTGATCATATATGGGGTGGCGTTGCTAGGTTTGAGGTTGAATAAGAATACATAATGTTTAATGCCCGGAGATGCTGTGATTTGATCCAAGATCGTTGGCGCGGGAGCCTCCCCCACGAATTTCCTGTGCGCGACAGCATGTGTGGATGAACACACAGCTAACGTATGGCTCCAATGAACCGGGAAATATTTGTGGCTGCCTTCCTGTCTCTCACGCAGCCGAGAATTCGAGGACGCACGCTTCTCCGAGGTCCCAGACCTTCTCGAGCTTGAGACCAGCTGCAGTCCTGTGGAGGGACCAGTGTCAGAGAATCGCAAGGCTAGTTATCCAACTATTCGGCTTACGAAAGTTCTAAGGAGTTCTGCAGTGTGCGTTCCTTGGCATTGTGGAGGATCCACATCGTCAAGTCCTGTTCGTACATGCGAATGTTGCCGACACCGAAGTTGGGAAGCAGTGGTTCAGGGGCCTGTGAACATGGAGGGATCGCTCAGAACCTGGGTCAATGCGGACCACACTAGGGAAATACTGACGACGACGGCACCGAAGGACGCAGCTTCGGCCAGGGATTGTTTACGACTGAGTTCGCGAAGAACGTAGTCATCTGTGTTGGCACGTGAGCTCGACGGTGTGATGCCAAACAGGTTTCAACTCACGGATAAGGACACGGCTGCGGGGTCCCAATGCTTGACGGAGGTTGCGAAGGATGAGTGCAGACTCGTGGTCGGGCCAGTCGTGAATGATGTTGCGGAGCTACCCGAGTCCCATTCCCGTCAGTCATCACGGGAGGCCGTCGTTATAACGATGGACGTAGACCCACGTAGTAGATGTCTTTGCCCTTGACAGGAACCTGGGTGAAGAAGTTAAGCTCGCTGAACTCGACGCGGTTCTCCTGGACTGCCTCAGGGCAATCTCTCGCCCAAACCTAGCAGAAGATTAGAATGTTGTACTTAACGACTGTGATGCAGACTGCTCACGCCTCGGGCCTGGACGAGTGCTTCTGGCAAATCGTGGATGGTAATCTTGACGTGTTTGTGTGTCTTCGCGAGAGGAAGGGAGAAAGCACCGATACCTCCACCGACATCCACGACAGTAGAAAATTTCTCGAAGGGGAAGTCTGAGTCAATAGTTAGGTGGGTGCTGTAAGTCACATCGATGGTACACACGGGTCAGTACTGCGAGGGAGCCCATGATACCGTTGAGTCCTCGCATAGATCGGTGGTAACTCTATATATACTGTTGAATTAGACTGGAGGCATCAGAGCACCCGCCAACGTACCTCTCTACGATCATCCTAAAACACGGTATGAGATAAATGAATCTGCATGAATTGAACATTTCCTTACCTCCTGTCTCATCCAGTCGAAGAACGTGCCGGTGATACCCTCCTTGTTGTTGGCATACATGGTCGGGGCATGGTCGGGGTGATCAGAGTTTGCAGTCTTTGAGTCTTTCAAGGATTCATACAACACAGCGGCACCCTTTGCACACGCCTCGACGTGAAGGCTGATCATGTGACGGACTGGGTTCTCACTATGGAGAATCAGAGAGAGGCGATTGTTTGCAAACGTGTCAGTCTCCACTGAAAAGCAAGAAAAGTGTGAGGATGAGTGGGATCCTTCGACCAACGAGCAGACATGACCGACCTTCGGTGTAGCAACCTCTAGTGGCCAAAACACGCAACAAACGCGCGAGTTTCTTTGCGTCGATGCTGACAATCTTGGAAAGCTCGTTAACATGGATACCCTTGGGGTAATTCACGAGGATATCGGTGATGTTTTCTCGGAGAGCAACGCGGACGCAAGCGTAGTCGTAAATTTGCACGAGCTAGGGGTGATAGATATTAGCATTGGTAATGATGGGATAGGAAAGGGGCAGCCAGGCACGCACGTTGATAGCTGTGTGTGACGGGGGTGCAAGGGTAGTGCACAACTGAGCACATGCACCTTCCAGAGTCCGAACGGCACTCTTCAGTGCGACCTGGTCAATAGCATTATCCAATGGGTGAAATTCAGTGGAGTCGATGGAGGGCACATCGTCCCCTGCTCTCTCATACTCTGCAATAGCCTCCTGAGCGGCCGAGTTAATCAACTTCAAGAGGGCTTCCAGCTTAGCTTTGTTGGTCGACATCGTAGTAGAGTGAGAGCAGGGGGATTTAGACACCATTCACGCATCAGGAGATTTTATAAGCTCGGACAAGTACACCCGACGGGTCCTGGGATGTCACAACAAAGTGCTGGATAAGTATGGTCTGGGTTGAAACCGCTCCCAAATGATTTCACCTTTGGGCTGCTCGAGGTTACTTCACACGAAATGTCACTTACGAGCGACGTACCTTCACATAGGCAAAAAAAAACACCCATGCTTCGAGTACCTGAAATGAGGATAAATGAAATGGTATTTCAGTTGGCTTGAATTGACTCACACTCAAGCCTCACCGGGGGAAACGTTGCTTTGACGCTGAGAATGAGATAAGATAACCGAGGACCTTGTTCCCACCTGTCAAGCACGTTATGCACGATCTGAATGAGAAACCTACATCCACCGTGTCGACGAGTCCGTGTGTGTGATCGTTATGCTCGCCTCATAAGGTACCGATTTCCCAAGACACTTTTGGCGTGGTCTTGTCAACAACCCTACAGATTTTCGATTCCGAATCGTCTTGGGGAAACATGAGAGTGTCATCAACCACAAGCTTGAGAATTGCGTATCCTATGCGGTAACTGCGTCCATGTGTTAGTAGCATCTTCAGTCCGAGATTGGCGAGAGTGCGTGGGAACAACGAGTTTGTGGTAGCCTGAGCTTCGGTCGCTTCAAAGATTGCCGCCAGCGGCCCGCCGCCGATCCGAGGTGGTGGTTACACTGAGAGTCGGGTCCTTCAAGTGTATTTCTTCCCTTCTGGCAGTCGGCAGTTACTATCCCGTGCAAGTGCGCTGCTTCAATGATGCGAACTACCGTGCAGCCTGAGTCGCCTCCAGGGCCACCGTCCCTCCGCGGGCGCCAGCATTCACACTGGTGGATAGAAGTGACGCAGTTTGTTCCGAAAGAACTTTTGCGTCGGGTACGCAAGACGTACTGGCACACTATCACCCATGATGCATGATGTATGATGGCCCTTGTCAGTAAAGGCACAGCCCGTAATTGATCGGACGAAGCATGCTTGGCGTACCATCTTCACTTCCCAGGTGTGAACGCAATGGGACAAAGTACGATCACCTCTGGTCAGTCGCACGCGCGAGTTTTAAAGCTTGTGGCATTTATACACATACTTTTATAATCTTACAAGAGGAAAGAAGAGACAGCATGTGCAACGTTTACTAAAAAGCTCACCACGTGCGTAGCATATCACAAAAAAAAAGATAAAAAAAAGTTCGGGGATAAAAAAAAAGATATTGGCGCATGCAAGAGAAAAACGAAATGGCAGACGAGGGAGAACAAGAAAACGAACGTACTCGAGAATTGCATCGTCGATGCCTACAAGTTATGACGCGGAACGACTCGAATGAGATTGCGCACTCATCTCTTGTTGACGTTGCCAAACGAGCTCCGCCCAGAGTGAATTCGGTGGTATGTGACCAACCAGGGCACGAAGGACTTCCAGCCTGGACGACACACGTCAGTGAGGGTGCAAGAACCATCATGCACTACATACCATCTTGCCTTCTCCTCGTCCGAATCAGCAAAGAATAAAATCTCTTGTTCAGAAGGGAACACGAGTCTAAAAGAACGTTCCACAGCGATCAATGAATCATAATCGTCCCTATAGCGGCCATCGGGACTAAGCGCGGCTGATCGTGCATCTTGGGTGTCCTCCACTGCAATGGCTTTCTTCAAGTTGATCGTTGTCATGGCTTTCTTCGTCACATCATTGAATGCAATGAGATTGGCGCCAGTTACTCTAAACATTCGTCGTCGCCATGTCTGTAAAAACAGACGGTTTGAGATCCGACTCAAACACAGAGGGGTGGCAATACTCACCGTGCAATCACCGCCGTTCTGCGTCAGCGTACCCTCAAAGTACGTGACTTTATGCCACGCGACATGTCTGAGGCCACGGAGACATTCGTCCAAGCTCAAGGGCAGTTGATTGGACAAGACGCCAGGAAGGGACGGTAACCTGAACATCTGAAGAACGATCTCGCCAAGTTCCATCGTCTTGGCACCTCCCGAAGCCTCTGAGCGTTGACCAATCAATGGGTATTTAATCTCTAGCAGACGGGTATCACATCGCGCTGCGATGTCTTTAAAGGAGATAAAAGCTCTTGCAAGCGTACCGTCTTGCTTCATGTAACGGGCGAGATTGTCTGGGAGTTTGTGCGGGGGTGCAGGGGGAGGAGGCGGCGTGGCTCGTGCGGGTGGCTTCTTCGGGGATGATGAAAGGAAACTGAACATGCCACCCTTGGGTTTCGGCGGTGGAGGCACCGGTGGAGGAGCCGGTGGAGGAGGTGGTACGAGCGCTTTAAACTGTGCGACGATGTGAGGATCGCGTCGAATTTTCAACGTGAGCGTGAACTCAAGCTTATTGTGCTCAATCCTGGACGAGGGACGCTTAGCTTGGTATGAAAGGAGTGCAGAAAGTGACATACAATTCGAACTCCTGGTCGATACGCGCGTCAGGAGACAACCGTGTTTCCGGTGTCGTAACAAAGTGGATGCCATTGTTCAACGTGCACGTCAGTGCCGTGGCTTGCTGCGGTATGGGAACCCTGAGACCTTTCACGCCAAGTACTGAGGAGAACGGAATCAGGAAACACGCATGGAAGGAAGAACATATACTTGCCTCTAACAAAAACCTTACCGTGTGCCTTTCCTGGTTTTTCTTGAGACCGGTACTCCCTAATTTGCTTAGCATACTCGTTCTGCTTCCGTTAGAGTATTCGGTAGACAATATGAATATTGGACGCACCATGTCGGAAGGGCGTCTGACAGCCTTCCATGCCTTACCACTATTTACATCACCAGCGAACGACGTATGTGAGACCTGCTCAGCGTCTGCCGAGGCAAAAATAGCTTCATGTTCGCGGACGCGGTATTTCTGTCATCCAAGATCCACTGAGCGAGATCATCTTTCACATCTGTCGAGAATAACTTACGCCCTGACGGTGCTCGGGGTCAAGCCTTCGCAATTCCTTTGATATGCTATCAGCCAAAAGTTCCTCTTCGGTGTCAGAAATCCCAATATCAAGAAGCAAATCGCTCTTCGTTAGTGCACCGGCGTCGCCAGTACTGCGACTACGCCTTCGGCTCGGGCGACCGGTACTCGGTGGCATCGATACGGGGCGGGGAGGTGTATAATAGCCCATCGACTCCTCCTCATCCCTCCTCCGCGCTTGCCTTCGCTTCTCCAAAATAATCTGCTCCCTTGCCCTAATAGCATCCTTGGTCGGCGAAGCAGGTGGAGGCACCTCGGCCACCGGGCTCCTAAACGAAGGTCCCGTATAGACAACCGTATCCGTCGCAGCGCGCTGTATCGGTAACGGCGCGGCACTAGCAGGTCGCACTAAAGGTGCGCTGCGATAATCGTCCATCGAGAGATCCATGTCGGTCTCCGTCTGCATGCTGTCGTCCCCAATGTTACTACTCGTGTTGGCACTGAATTGGCCGGCTTTGATGCCCTCCGTCACTAACTCAACTCGAACTTGGGAGCGTGCGTTTGGCTTCTTGGTGCTCGAGCCGAAACTCCCTTTGACATCGTCCATGAGTCGGTCCAGGGCGGACCGCATTTCCCCGAGTTGGATAGACCCCATCGAGTCTCGCGATCCTATCCCTGGACCTCCATTGAGGTCGAAACTTGTTTCGGGCATATGAAAGCCTGACTGCTGGCGCGCAGATGTAGATCGAGGCTGAAGCGGCTCCACTATTGATGGTTTGGTAGGTGGTAAATTGTTGTCCACGGCAGCGGATAGTATATCACCGTCCGCGGTATCCTCTTCATTGTGCTTAACGACATCTTCCTGTCCATTGGGATTGACGGCCACAGAGTTCATCGTGCGCTTCTCAGCGGTCTCGATGGTCGCAAACTCTGCGCTGATATCAATCATGCCAGACGTCACGTCCGGATGTCGCTCGTTCTCCTTGCCCGAATCCCCGACACCTGGAGCCACAATGCCCTGCTCGTCGGGAATCTTTTCATTCACTTTCTCGGCTGCAAGTTGCTCCGCAGGGGGTGCGGGGGAACTAGGGGCAGGAGACCCTAATGGGCTTTCCATACTCCTTTTCCGCATCAACCTCATCTGAACGTCCTCTCTACTGATTCTTGCCCTTGGCATACGCTCGCTGTGTAATTCTTGAGCGCTTGCAGTCTCGCGTAGGGGAGACCCTGTTCGCACGGATGGGGATGCGGGCCTGAGAGCTGGTGAACCGGAGAGCCTGGAGGAGAGATTAAGTGGGGAATCTGATCGTCGGCGCATGTTCAAGCCCGTGGGCGAACCCGAAGTGCGTTGAAGTGTCACCCCTGATGGAGAGGCTGGGCGTGATGCAACGCTGCCAGTGGTTGTAGGGACAGGAGACGTGCGTGACTGTGATGGGTTAAGGGATGGCGGACTGCTCTCCCTCTGCACAGGCGGGTCGGCGACGGAGATGTTGGATGAACCTGAGGTAACAAAAGAAAGAGGAGGGGTAAGAGGGGGAGGAGTACTCGTTGAGAATGACCCGTTGCGTGGGATGAGGTCAGACAACCTGGGGACGTCACCCTTGTCGTCGGATGGTGGCGGATTAAAGACCTTTTGGAGCTCTGCTTCCAGGTCCAGGTTGGACAATGACACCTCCGACTGGCCGATGGACAGGTTTGCGGGGTCCAAAGGGTCGTCGAATGAAGTAAAGGACAGCTCGCCAACGTCTTCCTTCGCTTTTGGCGCAGAGAAAGGGTCGGCAGTGGATAAAGCTACATCGCACATTATCAGCGCCGAGAGTGGAAGAGGGATGATCTAAACCCACCACTATGACTATTCTTAGGAGAGCTTTCATTTCTCGGCGGGTGCAAATCAAACCGCGGAATGAGTGAATCTCGATTGGAGTGCTCGCTCCGCACACGGTTCTTTGTTGGGCTCGGTGATGGTGGCATCATATTGACGTCTGCCTCAACTTCATCCACCTGCTGGTCTTGGCGCGCACGCTCAACATGCGTCGACCTCCCAAGTGGAATCTCTGAGCCAAAGGAAATGTCCATTGAAGACTCTGCTGCTCGAGGAGGCGTCGAAGGAGAGCCCAGCTCGGTATGCTCAGAATCGTGGAAGGGGAAGCCTGGGGCAGACATAGCGGGGGACGATACACTGGCTCGGCGCCGTGCACGCTCTGCATGATGAGTGCGTCCGTACGGAATCCCGTCTTCTGTTTCCATGCCCACAGGCAGAGAAGGGTGGCAACTAGGGGTCGAAGGCAAGCCTAGTCCCGTGAGAGAGGTAGATTGCAACATGTTATCGACAATACCGGTGATGCTTTGATCAGCATCACCAAGTTGAACACCTTCAAAGCTGCACCGATCTGCACCATCGCCGCCCGCGGCGTTATCGTGGCATTGTGGGTGGTGAGTCTCCAATTCGACGTGCTGCTCAGGTTCACCGTAATCATCTTCGTCAGATGAAAAGAAGGGGTTCTCTTCTTCTTCTTCGTCTCGATCAAACTCCAAGACATCGCAGCGTTCATCAAACGTTACAGTTTTCCGTCTCTGTCGTTTACCATCCAATGAGGGCTGATCCGCGGTTCGGGGTCCGTGGAGTCGTTTTGAAACGAGTGAGGAGCGCGATGGAGTGATTGGACGGGAAGGGGGTGCCGAAGTGGGAGGTGATGGTGGCGCAGTTGGCGGGGCTAGGGCTGATGTAAACATCGCTTCCGCTTTGGGAGGCACGGGCGGTGGCTGCTCTTCTTCGGCGCTGGCCACTCGCTTGAAGGGGCTCTTCGTGACGGGCTCTTTGTCAATCAGTCCCTGATAAGCTTTGGATTGGCGCCTTTCGCGCTTGAATGCCAAGGGTCTCTCGTTCTCAGCTTGTTCATGCATAGAATCGGGGCGAGGCCGTTTCTCGCCGCTAACTCGACGAGTACCTTGTTGAACGGGGGGAGTATCGCTAGATGTAGAGGGAGAGGGTCTGGAAGGAACGGGGATTTGATTTTTGAACGGTGATTTCGACACGAGATTACTGTTTCTGACGTGCTTGTAACTGGATGAAGACCGTCGAGCAACTACAGGAAAGGGGGGTTTCCCTTCGCGCTTTGCAATCCTGAGTGGTGTCGTCCCCGAATTTGAGTTCGGTGACGACGACTTGCCCCATCCTTTGGCTGAGTCGCGACGAATCGATGACTGAACTGGATCGGGAGAGTTTGAAAGCAGTCTATCCCTCAACGGGGAGGCTGTTGACGATCGCTGTGTGCTCATTACGAGCCTTTGAGGAGTGTGTTACACAATGGTGTCGCTGTCGTCGCTGTCGTGGGTCTCGTCGTCGTCGTTGCCGTCGCGCACGTTGATCGCGAGCGGTTGTGGTGAAGGGAGAAACAACGACGACCGTGGGAACCATGGTCAAACGCGTCGACCACGTGACCGCGAAACTCGCCAAACATGAGTAAATACCCTCGCTTATACTTTGTCTCCCGCGCAAAATAGCTTATCGCGTAATAAATTGATCGAAGACGCCAGATCTAAGCCTTACTTCACTTTGTCACTAGTTCGACTCGAGGGACAGGTATGAGTTTGCACTGATTCTTGACAAATTTATGATCCATGTTGCCCGGTGCTTCGTCTCATGAGGTCTGCATTCATCTTGTGACGCAATTCGTGGGCTTGTCTTCCTCTTTGTTTCATATACCTCATTTGGCTGAGATGCTTCTCTGGGGCCGCTTTTCTGCGCCGTTTTGAATTTACGTGGTCTAGTATTCCCAGGATGTGGAGATTGCTCTTGGAACCAGTGCTAATCGTGCCCTTCGCAATAGAATCTTGTGAACTCCCTTTAATATCCGGCAGACCTGGTCACAGGAGTGGGAAATATCGACTTATTCAACAAATCCATCGAGGCGATCTTTTGCATTGTCAGATCATCAAGCATTAATGGGGTAGTGGTAACCTGGGTCGTTGCCATCGACCCGCCGGGGGTTCGATTCCCCCTTAATGCAGGAAGAATTTTTTTACTTTGGTCTGACGTGAAGACGAGAGTGGATTTCAACGGGCATCTACGATGGGACAGGGAAGCTTATATATGTCAAGAACAATGGGAAGATTCCTAGCTAGACCAAGCGAAATGACGTTGTGGCAGAGTGGAGCAGACTGGAACTATCAAAGCACATATTTGATAAACGTCTTTGGAGTGGAAATTTACCAATCTGCCGAGTGCTTGTGGAATTCAAGTTATACATCAATGACATCCATATAACCGTACATGTGATAGCAGCAAGTACAGTACACGACCACCCCAATCGATACGGGCACTCGACGTCAATCACACACCTAGTCTCACTTTCAGATCCCTGATCGTATCGATGATGCCCACCCCCGCAGCCTTAAGGACATCCCATTCCTTCCCATCCGTCGAAACGCTCCGCACCCCTTCCCTGACCACCCACGTATTCCACGCCTCGATCTTGGCTGCGTCGAGGGCAGTTTCTTTGACGCAATAGTCCCCAGCCACACCGACAATGTACAGGTCCGTCACGCCCTTCTCTCTGAGCAACGTCTCGAGGCACGAAACCAACAACCCCCAGGGATCTTTAAACGCAGAATAACATTCTACGCCGGGATCCATTCCCTTCAAGATGATCGCGTCGAACTGATCCTCGCGTAGAGGTTCGACGAGCCGCGCGCCCGGGGTACCTTGGACACAGTGATCTGGCCACAACACCTGCTGTAGACCTCGCTGTGCGATCGAATCCACGTCTTGGCCTTTGGCTACAACGAGGCGTTCCGGTGGGTAGATAGTCGTTAGGCAGAAAGGGGCCTTTCCCGAGTGAGCAGAGGCAAACGAGATGTGGCCGTCTGGATGCCAGTCTTTAGAGGCATATCGGGTATGGAACGGAAGTTGGATGATTTCCTTCACTGGGTCGATAACCGATGGTCCGTCTGGGACGGCCAGGCTCCCAGAAATAAAGTCTACCTGCATGTCAATGACTAGCAGTGCGTTTACTGGAGACTGAGTCTTTGTCATGTCTGTCCGAGACGGTCCTTGTGAGATGTGTGTGTGATGTAGGGGGTGATAAACATGTCGCACCTGTTCGATAGCTTGAATCTTGGCTACGCTGAGTAGATGGCTGGGGTCCAGAGAATAGCAGGGATGGAGATGGCGCCCTTATATGGGACCCAAAGTGGCTGCTTTACTTTCCTATAATTGCGAAAGACGCGCCACGATCAGATCGCGCCGCTGGCTGTCTCGATTCAGTAACAGGCTGTTGATCGGTCATACATATCGCTTAGGACCCAAGTGTTTCGGATGGGTTGGACTCTTGGACAAAATAGAATCTTAGTTGCACCGGATCAGAGCGCGTCCACTGACAGGGTGGTCTACACCAGCAATGTTAGACCAGCGTTACATAATTAGTACATAGACTGGTCCAAAATATTTTGATGCATATTTATGTAAGAGTTTTCTTCCATCTTGGGGCCCGTGGGAATCGAATTCCTGCGCGATCCTAGCCACATAGCCTACCGAGCAACCTTGCCAACTTTGCCTCCATCTCGATCGGATACGAAATTTTAAATCCGAGAACCCAAACCTTGCATAACCACGAGATCGCTATGACCGACATCACAAAAGAACGGTAGATCTCCGTTTAGCACTCATCCACACATACCCGAAAGGTTCCAGACGCTCAACGAGCGTGATAATGCGCCAGTAGAGCCATTTCATCGACAGGCTCACGAAGATACTACATGCACATCTGATACTTCGGCAAGAGAGTGCAAAAATGGGATGGTATCCATATTGAAACGTCTCGCGTGGTCAGGCCCTGCCTCGAAGCGTTGATCTTTACAGCAATAACCATGTCTGGAAGTCACTCGTCCGCGTGGACCGTATCGACAG
>JBBPQP010000861.1:0-16385 GCA_038092555.1 Boletus subgraveolens
ACACTGTGGTCTATTCTGCTGGAGTGGGGTCTGTGGTGTTCCACCCAGTCATAGATGGAAAAAGGTGTTGAGTGGTCGAGTTTACAAACGTCCTGCATGTGCCTGACCTTCACAACAACAACCTCACTGTGCTATACCTTACTCGCAATGCATCTTTCGTTGTACACATCAATGCGACGCACATGAGCTTCTCTCGTCCTCCTGGACCACCTCTCTTCATCACCAGCATCAATAGCCACAATGCAGCGTTCTTGGATGGGACTACTGAGCCAGTGAGTGAATATGCCAAGCCTGCAACAACTGTAGCGCTCGATTTGTCACTCTGGCATCGCCGACTCACCCACCATAACCTTGCTGATGTGAAATCACTCCATGATCGCAAGCTAGTCACTGGGATGAAGCTGGACAGCAAGTCGTCGCCTGACCCAATCTGTGAACCATGCCTAGCTGGCAAGATGCATGCCAATCCATTTCCCAGCTCGCAATCTCGCACGTCGAAGCCTCTCGAGCTTGTTCACTCGGATGTCCATGAAGTACCCTACAGAATGTTCTCTGGATATTGCTACTGGGTGACATTCATTGATGACTACTCGAGGTATCGCTTTGTACTGCCTATTGGAGCGAAATCAGATGTCTTCGACGCTTTCAAGCAGTTCAAGGCATTCGCAGAGAACCAGACAGAGCATCGCATCAAATGCCTGCAAGATGACAAGGGAGGCAAGTATATGAGCAAGGCCATGCTCGAGTTCACCCAGCAGTGTGGTATAGAGTGCCAGCACACAGTTCGTGCGCGTCCCCAACAAAATGGAGTGGCAGAGCATGCCAATTGAGTGCTTTCTGAGCGCATCACTGCCATGTTGAAGGAGTCAGGCCTGGCCATGGCATTTTGGGGCGAAGCGCTTGCTGCACTTGTGCATGTCTGGAATCAATGTCCCACCAGCGCTCTCGATAATGCAACCCCCTACGAACTCTGGCATGGATGCAAACCTGACATCTCGCACCTCAGAGTCTGGGAGTCAACTGCATATGTGCATATTCAGAAGGACAAACGTCCTGCACTGCGTCCTCACTACGAGAAGTGCATCTTTATTGGCTACCCAGATGGCTACAAGGGTTGGAAATTCTACAATCCAACCACAAAGCACACTATCATCTCAGAATGCGCTGATTTCGATGAGCGCACTCTCCCAGTAGTGCCAACCACAACATCGCCATCACATAATCCACCTCCAAAGGACACACCATATGTTGCCCCTGATCTCCCTGGTGATGAGGACAACAAAAGCGACGATTCCGTGGTTCTACCTGCTGGAGGGGCTCCTGTTACTCATGTGGAACAGCAGGCAGCACCCCCATTGGCTCCAGCAGCGCCTATCACACCACCTGCAGCTCCTCCACCTCGAATTGTCGAACCGGTCAGTTCTATTGGCATAGGTGCTAGACTCCCTTGCAGAAATCGCCAGCAACCTCGGAAATGGTGGAAACTCAGTTCAGCTCAACTTGTCGACGACTCAGATGACTCAGATGAAGAGACAGACATGGCTGCCACTTTCAGTGCCTCAACAGCGCATCCAAGGTCATTTAGAGAGGCTCTACAATGAGAGGATGCAGATCAGTGGCGTGAAGCTGCGCTGCAGGAGCTCGAAGCGCACAAGGAGAATGGGACATGGACCCTTGTGCCTAGGCCCAAAGACAGGCCAGGGATTGGGTCAAGATGGGTGTTCACCAAGAAGTACCATGCTGATGGCTCGTTTGAGCAATACAAGGGTCGTTTGGTTGCTCAGGGCTTCTCCCAACGTCCTGGATTTGAATACCTCGAGGTGTTTGCTCCCACAGTGCACCTTCCCACTCTCCGCATTATTCTTGCTCTTGCAGCGATTCATGACCTCCATTTGTGGTCTGTTGACATCTCACATGCATATCTCAATGGCAAGATCAACTGTGATGTCTACATGGAGCAGCCAGAGGGATTTTCACAGGGAGATCCAAAGGAAATCGTCTGTCTGCTGAAGAAGGCACTCTATGGCACCAAACAGGGCGGAAATCGCTGGAATTGCAACCTGCGCACCACCCTGGAGTCTTTGGGCTACAAGCAGACCTATTCCGATGCAGCTGTCTATATCTATGCAAAAGGTGATGTCCAGATCATGCTACCTGTCTTTGTCGACGACATCACCTTTGCATTGCACTTTGAGCATGCCATCAAGCAGGCCATCGGAGATCTGAGCAGTCACTTCAAATTGCGCGATCTGGGGCCAACCACAGAGATTCTTGGCATCAAGATTGATTGAGATTGCTCCAGATGCTCCCTCACCATCTCCCAGCGCCAGTACTGCCTTGACATGCTCGCTCGCTTCACCATGGCGGACTGCAAGCCTGTCACCACCCCCATGGAGCCTGGATTGTCCTTATCGTGTGATCAGAGCCCCAAGACACCTGAGGATCGCAATTTCATGCGCTCTGTCAATCATGGCAGTGCTGTTGGCTCTCTCCAATATCTCTCCTGTGCTTCTCACCCTGATATCGCCTTCGCAGTTGGCCAGCTTGCCTCCTTCACCTCAGATCCTGGCATTGCCCATTGGAACGCTGTCAAGCACCTCTTTCACTACATCAAGGGCACCATCAACCATGGCATCACTTATTCACCTGATCCATTGACGTCTGAGCTCTTTACAGTCTATTCTGATGCCAGCCATGGTGGATGCAAGGATTCAGGTCGTTCCACTGGCGCATTCATGGTTAAGATTGGTACTGGTGTTGTTTCCTGGATGTTGAAGCGCCAGCCCATCATTGCCTTGTCCACTACCGAAGCAGAGTACATTGCTGCTTGTGAAGCAGGCAAGGAGATTGTCTGAATGCGCAAACTCCTCCAGGAGCTTGGTTTCGAGCTTTCTGGCCCATCTATGCTGCACATGGACAATCAGTCAGCCATCCAGGTCACCACACATCCAAAACACCATAGTTGAATGAAGCAACTGGATTTGAGGTGATATTGGCTCAGAGATGTTGTTGATGAAGGCTAGATTGCACCCACTTTTGTTCCAATTGCTAACATGCCTGCTGATCTGCTCACCAAACCATTGGCTCGAGTTAAGGTGCAGCAGTTCTGCCAGATGCTGGGCATTGCACCAATTGGGGAGAAGTAGAGTTGCACAATCAGGGGGTAGTGTTGGAATCATTGATTGTGCAATCCATTTTCATACTTAGAACATTGTGCCACATTGTGGTGCATTGTTGTTGTTGTTGTTGTTTGTTTGTTGTCTGCTCCTACAGTAGTCAGAGTCCACTACTGTCTTTGCTTTCCTCCAATTTCTGACAGTGGACTCCAGGTATGTCACATTTTACATTACTTGCAATCCAGTTAGTTTCTGACAGTGGACTCCAGCTGTGAGATTCCAGCTGTTTAACAAGTACAATGGCAGGAATTTGAAGTTCTGGTTGCTGTTGTATGTAATACATGGCTGACAAATAGGGGTATTTATTATTCTTCAAGAGACTACCTCAAGATCAGGGATTGGACTTACTACTTCACACAGAATACCCTCTCTCACCTGCCTTGTGTTGGATATTATTTCCAGATTATGTAGTTAGCTTACATAAGCAACTCTTACATCACACCAAGTACTATATCTTTTTCTTTAGTGACTACTAAAGTATTCCACACCTTGAATCTGAGATGCTGTATGAATATGCCTCGATCTTCCTTATCCTTACCCAGTGGTAGTAAATCTGGTTCTAAAAGCTTTGAGGATTCTGGCCAGTGGATGACATTGGCAGGAGGTGGGATGGTAATGTTCCAAGGATAAGGATGACAAAGTGAATATAAAAGTTTGGAGTTTGGCAGGTGACATATGTAAGACAATGCTTGAACTTGTGGTATTGTCCTCTGCTGACTCATGGCCCATACCATACGTAGTAAGCTGGGAGATGGCAAGCACAATGCTAAAAATCTGAACTATTCTCACTTTTCTGATGAACTGTTTAAAAAGGAGAGAGGATTAGGAAGATTTACTTTGCAGATTATGCAATAAAGTAAAACAACAAATCTTCATCTAACTCAAAAACTGGTCTTCCAACATTAGCTGGGAGATTTCACTGAGTATTGTGAGCTATAACATGTCCAATCCTGAATTCATTTATGGCCTGCTTTTCAATCTCAGCAACAGGTGGTCACAACTTCATTGCAGTGAATTGTTGGTTGTTACAATCCAGCATCTGTCTGTTCCACTTTAAGTGACTGAAGCATGAAGTATGTCCATGTGCATTGCCACACCAGTTGCAATGAGTGGCTTACAGAAATTTCTCATTTACTTTCAGCTGTTGTCACTGCTGTCTTTCAACATTTGGCAATCCACAAAACCATCCTTGTCTCAACCCACTCTCTCTTATCAGGATACTGGATATCATCATGGTGTAAATAAAGCAAGAAGAAATCAAGTACCACAACCCCTCTGTGGCTGCATGCAAACACTACTGGGAACCACCCAATCCCTATCCTAACAACAACCTGCCTTCATTGCAAAATCAAGTATATGGACAATTCACACATATTGTTTCAGCAATACAATGTAGATACCAGAAGTCAAAGCTGAGGGAATTAAAGAAGGAGATACTTGAAGAAGTAGTGAGTTTGACTATCTTGTTCTTTCCAAATTATACTGAAGCATGTCAGGTGGCTGGTATTGCCATAGTCAATGCCCACAGAAGCCTCTCAGTTCCAGGGACACTGGCCAGTGATAGTTGCAACCCCACAACAAGACTGATCTTGAGATCAACACATTGAACTTGACATCCATCAAGCAACACTTGCTCATCTACTCCAGTCCATGGAGTAAAACGGTCACAATTCCATTCCCTGGTTTCCTGGATCATCTCCAAAATGGTGGCTTCCTCTTGAGAAGCCAAGGAAACATATAGCCTGCATGTCAGTAATCAAACCAAGTGAGTGCCATCATTTTCATATCAGGGTTTTTCCTAACCACTTTTCTATGTAGAAAAGAATCTGCAGAAGTGTTGTGTTCCTGATCCTTTACCACTCAAGATCAGGATTAAAATCCTGAGACAACCAGTCTCTAGCCCTATGTCACCCTCTAATCACTCACAAAATAACACATTGCAAAATCTTCATGATAGATCAGAATCAGCAAGGAGATGGAATGCCAAGTTGCAAAAATAACTTGAGCACAATACAGAGGAAACCAGGTGGCAAAGGAAGAACCTCAACCATTTATTGGTCAAGATCAAGAAAGACATAGTGGATGAATGGAGAATGCATCAACAACTCCAAGTACTCCAGGAAACATTTGGACTAATGTTAGAACACCAGTCTCTCACTTAGATCTATAGAGTACTTTAATTTATCATCAACTTTATATTACAATCTATAAACCAGAATGAACATTGTAATCTGTACTCTTTTGTTCACTGGAATGGCCCTCTTACTATGTTTGGAAAGTGGTACAACACTGGTGAACACCAAAAATAATACTCCAAACAAATTCTTCCCTGACAAGGCTTATTCTGTTACTATATCCCATCCAGCCCAATCCAATCCTTTACTTCATGTCACTTCTCCAACTCTTCACTTCACATCACTTCTTCAACTGTTTTTCATGTCTGTCAACTTGTTATCCCAGAAAAGCATTTTCAAATATACTACAAGAATTCTCTTGGCAATGAATGCTATGGGAAATGTGGAGCATTCTTGCCACCCCAAATGGATCCATTTGGTCACTGAAGAAGTGATAACCATCAATGTTGTGTGGTTGCTCCTGCATGCTTTCCAGGTATCTGTGGGTTGATGGATATGTGTACACACTTTTGGCAGTAGTATTGTAATACAAGAAAAATTGTCAATGGTAGTATTGTACAAGAGGTTTTATGCTATAGTAGACTGGCAGTCTATAATCAGCAGTAGTAAGGTGCCAGTACCACTTTGATGACCTATATTGGCAATGAATTATGTCATGTGGCCACATAGCACAACAGCCACTTGCTTTTTTGCAGATCTTGCACTAAGGTAGATTGTGATTAGCTAGCCTTGGTGACAGATGTGACACTTTTTCCAGAATTTAAGTTGGGTGAAAATGTCATCTGAAATACAAGACCACACTTGGAATATAAGTTGGCACTTGGGCAATGGTAAGACTTGAAGTTTTCTCAGTTGAAATATGTGTGTGGAAACATAGGATACACAATTTAATTTGAAACCTGGATAATATTTGACATACAGGCATTGCCAATTTGTCAGCCAGAATTGAAAACAATTAGCCCAGCATCCATTTTTGAAGTATTCAGCAGATATCAGTTTAATTCTCCAAAATGTGTTGTGAGTGTCCAGAGGCATTAGTCAGTGATGATGCCACCTTGTAGAGCAGTGTTCTATTAACTTCACAATTCATCTTACCAATGTTCCTTGAATCTCTTTGACATCATTGTATGAAAGAGGGTCTTTTGGTTCTGGAATCATTAGAGCAAGAACTTCGACACATGTCAGATGTTCTAGAGATCACCTACAGGAACAAGGGTAAGCATGAAAAATTTCCCTGAAAATTACACACTCATCCACACAATCACTGTCAATTGGGATGCCGAGGAATATGGTTTGGCAATTGGCCAAAGAGCAAGTGGAAAAACATTTACTGCTTGAATGTCAATTAGGTGTCAATTTTCTCCCAGTTGACCTGTCGATGTTCACCAGCAGACATAGCCCAGTGATCATTTCAAGTTTGGTAGTTGTGGTTGATTGCCATGATCACATTGTTCGCTGATACCTACCAGTGGTACCTACAGCAAACAGACAGGTAGGCTTGTTAGATCATTCTTGATAATGGAAAAACAATATATTTCCAGAGAATAATTGTTGAGGCTACAAGGATTGCAGAAGCCCAGATTCCCCAAAAAGCCTTGAAAAGACTCCAACCACAAAAGAATGGAGGTCTAACCCTCTGTACTTTAGATCCTTAGTAACACCAGGATCTTTGAATGTATTGCCAGCATAGCATCAGCAGAGCCACAAGGTGAGTGTATTGGCATATGCTCTTGGTTCTTACTACAAAGTCACTGTTTAATAGACACCAGAGCATTTATCTTGTTCTTTCCCAGTCCTTAGAGGACAGATGGTCTGGTGAGGGCATGGTTGAAAGCTAATGAGGAAAGCTTGAGACTTCTCAATGGATTGCTCATATAGTTCTGTTGGAATCATTGATTGTGCACTCCATTTTCGTACTTAGAACATTGTGCCACATTGTGGCGCATTGTTGTTGTTGTTGTTGTTATTTGTTTGTTGTTCGCTCCTACAGTAGTCGGAGTCCACTGTCTTCGCTTTCCTCCAGTTTCTGACAGTGGACTCCAGATATGTCACATTTTACATTACTTGCAATCTAGTTTCTGACAGTGGACTCCAGCTGTGAGATTCCAGCTGTTTAACAAGTTCATATGGAACTACATGCCACCAGATGAAGAGTGATGGAGACTCTAAAGAAAGATGATAAGGTTCTGAATTTGCATGAGGTCCTGGCCCATTGGCACTCAGCCTTTACAGTGATCACTCTGATTATCAATAAGGAGTCACCATTGCATCAAGATCCAAAGACCAACATTCATTGATACGATCTCATGCTCACTGTTAGCAACTATGATGAGGCCATTCTGGAACTGAGCACCTTTGGCCTTCAACTGCTTTATAGTCCAGGGTCTATATGCTTCATCAGTGGGAAGCTGATTTGGCATGGAGTAAGCTTGGCAATGGGTGACAGGATTTGTTATGTGTATTATATGAGGGAAAGTGCACACAAATTCTACCCAGACCATTGGTAAGATGGGTGAAATACAATAATATCCTAGGTTGATGGATTATGAGCTTTGTGCATTGGCAAATTCCCCAACACTCACATTCCTAAATATACATCTTTGGCAACACAGACATTTCCAAATGTAAACTCTGATCACTAGATCTTGAGCACTCAGATGATTTGATGCAGCCCACACACTGTACACCTTTATGTCAGCTTTACCAACAGGAATTGTGGAATGTACTATAGGAGAAACCTGTAAGTTTGGAAGAAAGAATTCAAGGAAAGAATGGTTAAGGATGTTCAGTGAATGATGCTGCTTACATAGATAATGAAATGTAAATTCTCCACTACATGCCACAGTTGCTCCAGTATGTAATGCATATCCCTTTCCTGAGTAGTAAACATGAGTTTTGATATATTGCTGCCACATATCCTATGACATGAATACATTGCCAAGCCTTGCTTGGCACATGGCCATCATCCATATTGCATCAACCATTACTGACTTGCATTCACATAATGAGCACCACACAAGGAGGAATGAGGATTATTCTGCAGCAGAATTTGTATGTACAAGCTGCCAGGCTCAAAATTCTCCCTACTAGCATTACACTATCACAAATGGGTTTGGACCTGTTGTCAGCAAGAGGTATGGCTCACTGTAATGCTTCTTTAAGGTAACAGGTCACTAACAACCTCCAGCTTGACTTATTTTGGTGGTCAAATCCTAGGATGTATCCTGCTTATTGCTTGTTGGTTTGTTGATCTTGAAACACTATTGTCACTATGTCCGTTGGATTCAGACATACACAATGATATGTCATATTCAGTGCTGCAGCTTCACTCATCATCTCTCTTGCTCACCCAACTCTGTTCTGCTATGGGTTATGGTGGAGTGTAGTATCTTTTCTCACCTCCAACTGAACATGGGGCTGTCCAGACTGTGTCCAGTGACTCCCATAGTAACCCTGATACCAGGTCCTGGACAGAGTTGGGTAAACCCCACTGAGAGGATCACACAATATAAGTTCCCAAAGTGTGCACCAGGCAGTGATGGTGAACTTGAAGAAGAGTTTCCATTTGCACTAGTTCAATGTTGTGCATGTATATTGTTGGATGAAGATGAGGCTCCTGGCAAACATGAACTCAGCAAAGAGTTTTCATTTGTGCCAGCTCAATATTGTGCCCATACACTGTCAGATGAAGACAAGGTCCCCGGTGAACATGAACTTAACAAAGAGTTTTCATTTGTGCCAGCTCAACATTGTATGCATACACTGTCATACAAGGATGAGGTTCCTGATGAACCTGAGCAGAAATGACACAGAGAGTCCACATAGAAGATTTGTATGGAGCTGGGCCTTGCTCCCAATGCACTTGTTGAGTTTTCGCGGGTTTATTGCCTTTCTCAACCTGTTGTTGCCTGGCTGAATGCTGACATGGAACAGATGTGACAAGCTGATATGATGATTGAGCTTCAAGCATCCATCATGTCTCTGAAACAAGAACCTCAGAAGTATGAAACACAGAAGCACATCTCATCAGAAGAGTTCAAGGATGTCTTGAAGGATCAACAGTCAAACTTGAGCAGCAGCAGTGGCACAAGAGAGTACACTCCAGGGCTGACAGACATTTTTGGAGACATGCATTGTGGTTTTAATATGTCTGTGATCACTCCTGCTCACCATCCAATATTGTCTAGTAACAGAATGTTCATGAAGTGTCTTCAGGCCAACATAAAGTCATTTCCCCTGAATCCTTCTCAATATTCATCAATGGCAGCCTTATCTGGACCAATCTCTGATCTACTCCCACCTGTTATTTCATTGTAATCCCTACATAGCCAATGCACAACCACCATACCTAGCTACAGCTTAATGGCAGTGATTTTTTTACTAATATGTGGATGCCAATGAGTGCAGCTTGCTATGGTGTTGCCCAAGCATCTGACCAACATGATCAGCATGTTAGGCCTGTTGTTTGCAAGCAGTGAATCCTAGTGACCCATGTATATTGACTGCTTGGTTTTTTCAGTGTTACTTCTAACACTTGTGGTACATAGACCACACTGTGTTTGGTGTAGTAACTACAGTTCACCAAAGATGTTTGTGTTGGAATCATTGATTGTGCACTCCATTTTTGTACTTAGAACATTGTGCCACATTGTGGCGCATTGTTGTTGTTGTTGTTATTTGTTTGTGGTTTGCTCCTACAGTAGTCGGAGTCCACTGTCTTCGCTTTCCTCCAGTTTCTGACAGTGGACTCCAGGTATGTCACATTTTACATTACCTGCAATATAGTTTCTGACAGTAGACTCCAGCTGTGAGATTCCAGCTGTTTAACAGGTTATGAGCCCTGCCCTTTGACCTCTGCACTTCAAGTGTCACAGCCACTCGGAAATTTTCACCCTCCCTGCCAGAACTCATTCCCTACACCATTCACACTTCGTTTCCACTCTATTCCACCCACATGTCGTCCAAAAACCATCACCATCGCACCCAGCCTCCCAATGGCAAAAACTACACTACCTGGAGCGAAGAAATGAAGGCCCTGTTTCGTTCCAAAGGCCTCTGGCGCCTCGTTGATGGCAAGGAAACGCGCCCCACTGCCTCTGGAGCAGAACAAACTGCCTGGGATGTGAAACAGGACAAGGTAGTGCTCGTTCTGTGAGAAGTCTGGGCACTGCCAATGCAAGTGCTACGCCCTGCAGCGCGCAAAGAAGTACTACAAGTAGTCCAAGGGCAAGGAGAAGAAGGGAGAACAGGCCCAGGCTGCCAATGCGTCCACAGAGTCCCAAGAGGTGGTAGAACGTGCAGGAAATGCAGGTCTTCATTCCAGTGACCCCTCTGACCCCCTCTCACCGCTCCTGCTCGATGCTGACCATGACTGGAATGCAGACTTGGGGGCCACTTCTCATATGACCCCACATCGTCACTGGCTGCGCCATTACAGTCCCAAACACGTCCCAATCAAGCTTGCAGACAACACTGTGGTCTATTCTGCTGGAGTGGGGTCTGTGGTGTTCCACCCAGTCATAGATGGAAAAAGGTGTCGAGCAGTCGAGTTTACAAATGTCCTGCATGTCCCTAACCTTCACAACAACAACCTCGCTGTGCTATACCTTACGCGCAATGCATCTTTCATTGTACACATCAATGCAATGCACATGAGCTTCTCTCGTCCTCCTCGACCACCTCTCTTCGTTGCCAGCATCAACAGCCACAATGCAGCGTTCTTGGATGGGACTACTGAGCCAGTGAGCAAGTATGCCAAGCCTGCAACAACTGTAGCGCTCGATTTGTCACTCTGGCATCGCTGACTCGCCCACCATAACCTTGCTGATATGAAATCACTCCATGATTGCAATCTAGTTACTGGGATGAAGCTGGACAGCAAGTCGTTGCCTGACCCAATCTGTGAACCATGCCTAGCTGGCAAGATGCATGCCAATCCATTTCCCAGCTCGCAATCTCATGCGTCGAAGCCTCTCGAGCTTGTTCACTCGGATGTCCATGAAGTACCCTACAGAACATTCTCTGGATATTGCTACTGGGTCACATTCATTGATGACTACTCAAGGTATCGCTTTGTACTGCCTATTTGAGCGAAATCAGATGTCTTCGACGCTTTCAAGCAGTTCAAGGCATTCACAGAGAACCAGATAGAGCGTCGCATCAAATGCCTGTGAGACGACAAGGGAGGCGAGTATATGAGCAAGGCCATGCTCGAGTTCACCCAGCAGTGTGGTATTAGAGTGCAGCACACAATTCATCCACATCCCCAACAAAATGGAGTTGCAGAGCGTGCCAATTGAGTGCTTTCTGAGTGCATCACTGCCATGTTGAAAGAGCCAGGCCTGGCCATGGCATTTTGGGGCGAAGCGCTTGCTGCACTTGTGCATGTCTGGAATCGATGTCCCACCAGCACTCTCGATAATGCGACACCCTATGAACTCTGGCATGGACGCAAACCTGACATCTCACACCTCAGAGTCTGGGGATCAACTGCATACATGCATATTCAGAAGGACAAACGTCCTGCACTGCATCCTCACTATGAGAAGTGCGTCTTTATTGGCTACCCAGATGGCTACAAGGGTTGGAAACTCTACAATCCAACCACGAAGCACACCATCATCTCAGAATGCACTGATTTCGACGACTGCACTCTCCCAGTAGTGCCAACCACAACATTGCCATCACATAATCCACCTCCAAAGAACATACCATATATTTCCCCTGATCTCCCTGGTGATGAGGACAACGAAAGCGACGATTCCGTGGTTCTACCTCCTGGGGGGGCTCCTGTTACTCATGTGGAACAGCAGGCAGCACCACCATTGGCTCCAGCAGTGCCTATCACACCACCTGCAGCTCCTCCACCTCAAATTGTCGAACCAGTCAGTCCCATTGGCATAGGTGCTAGACTCCCTTGCAGAAATCGCCAGTGACCTTGAGAATGGTGGAAACTCAGTCCAGCTCAACTTGTCGACGGCTCAGATGACTCAGATGAAGAGACAGACATGACTGCCACTTTCAGTGCCTCGACAGTGCATCCAAGGTCATTCAGAGAGGCTCTACAACAAGAGGATGCAGATCAGTGGCGTGAAGCTGCGCTGAAGGAGCTTGAAGTGCACAAGGAAAATGGGACATGGACCCTTGTGCCTAGGCCCAAAGACAGGCCAGTGATTGGGTCGAGATGGGTGTTCACCAAGAAGTACCATGCTGATGGCTCATTTGAGCAATACAAGGCTCATTTGGTCGCTCAGGGCTTCTCGCAACGTCCTGGATTTGAAGACCTCGAGGTGTTTGCTCCCACAGTGCACCTTCCCACTCTCCACGTTATTCTCGCTCTTGCAGCGATTCGTGACCTCCATTTGTGGTCAGTTGACATCTCACATGCATATCTCAATGGTGAGATTGACTGTGACATCTACATGGAGCAGCCAGAGGGATTTTCATAGGGAGATCCAAAGGAGATGGTTTGTCTGCTGAAGAAGGCACTCTATGGCACCAAACAGGGCGGAAATCGCTGGAATCGCAAACTGCGCACCACCCTGGAGTCTTTGGGCTACAAGCAGACCTATTCTGATGCAGCTGTCTACATCTATACAAAAGATGATGTCCAGATCATGCTACCTGTCTTTGTCAATGACATCACCTTTGCATCACGCTCTGAGCATGCCATCAAGCAGGCCATCGCAGATCTGAGCAGTCACTTCAAATTGTGTGATCTGGGGCCAACCACAGAGATTCTCAGCATCAAGATTGATTGAGATCACTCCAGATGCTCCCTCACCATCTCCCAGCGCCAGTACTGCCTCAACATGCTTGCTCGCTTCGCCATGGTGGACTGCAAGCCTGTCACCACCCCCATGGAGCCTGGATTGTCCTTGTCGCATGATCAGAGCCCCAAGACACCTGAGGATCGCAATTTCATGCACTCTGTTGATTATGGTGGTGCTATTGGCTCTCTCCAGTATCTCTCCTGTGCTTCTCGCCCTGATATCGCCTTCGCAGTTGGCCAGCTCACCTCCTTCACCTCAGATCCTGGCATTGCCCATTGAAATGCTGTCAAGCACCGGTTTCACTACATCAAGGGCACCATCGACCATGGCATCACTTATTCACCTGATCCATCGATGTCTGAGCTCTTTACAGTCTATTCTGATGCCAGCCATGGTGGATGCAAGGATTCAGGTCATTCCACTGGCACATTTGTGGTCAAGATTGGTACTGGTGTTGTTTCCTGGATGTCAAAGTGCCAGCCCATTGTTGCCTTGTCCACTACCGAAGCAGAGTACATTGCTGCTTGTGAAGCAGGCAAGGAGATTGTCTGGATGCGCAAACTCCTCCAGGAGCTTGGTTTCGAGCTTTCTGGCCCATCTACGCTGCACATGGACAATCAGTCAGCCATCCAGGTCGCCAAACATCCAGAACTGTTAAACAGCTGAGCAGGGCAGCTGGAGTCCGATGTCAGAAACTTAAAATTGGATGCCTACAATGTACAGGCTACATACCTGGAGTCCAATGTCAGAAACTAAAGAGAACTGACATGGGACTCGCAGGCTCTATAGGACAAAGCAATAACAATAATAAACAAAAATACTGTGTGCCACAATGTGGCACATGCTCATAGTGCGCACTCAGAAGGCACACAACAAGAACACCATAGTTGGATGAAGCAACTGGATTTGAGGTGGTATTGGCTCAGAGATGTTGTTGATGAAGGCCAGATTGCCCCCACTTTTGTCCCAACTGCTGACATGCCTGCTGACCTGCTCACCAAACCATTGGCTCGAGTTAAGGTGCAGCAGTTCCGCCAGATGCTGGGCATTGCACCAATTGGGGAGAAGTAGAGTTGCACAATCAGGGGGTAGTGTTGGAATCATTGATTGTGCACTCCATTTTCATACTTAGAACATTGTGGCACATTGTGGCACATTGTTGTTGTTGTTGTTATTTGTTTGTTGTTCTCTCCTACAGTAGTCGGAGTCCACTGTCTTCGCTTTCCTCCAGTTTCTGACAGTGGACTCCAGGTATGTCACATTTTACATTACTGGCAATCTAGTTTCTGACAGTGGACTCCAGCTGTGAGATTCCAGCTGTTTAAGGAAGTCTGGTTTGGGTGCTGTGCAAGTGCTGTTTTGCACAGCACTCTGTGCTATGGCTTTTGCTTCTTTGTCAGCTTTCCCATTGCCCTTAACACTTTCATAACTAGTAGCTATCCAGCATACTCTAATATTCTTTTTTCTGCAATTGTGGTCTTTTTGTATTTGTTTGATTATCCTAGAGAATTCATCAATCAGGTAGTGGCCTGGTTTGGTGGTGAAAAGGTCACTGGATTGTATAATTGCCTGGTTATTTATGTATGTGGACTGGAAGGTTGATGTCATTCTCTGTTGCAAGCAGTTGGGTGGCTAGTGTGAGTCCAACAGCTTCGGCTTCATACACTATGTGGTTCTCATTGGGGCCTGGTGTTTTAGTATGTGGAGGAAACAGTTATGATGTATAAGATCACAGCTGTGCCAACATTTCCATCTATTCCAGATCCATCAGTATAGATCTTCATTCCTGTTGTGGTTTTGTTGCATTGTTTGATTGACACTTCCTTGAATTTGGCAATGATTGTGATGTGTGATTTTGTTTCTTCTGGGTTCTTGTGCAAGGAGATAAGGGTCTCATCTGTGTTGGATTGATTACAAGGGCATGCATTAGTAAATGTAGTGACAACTGATGCTGCTTAACAAGGCATTTGAACACATGCCAGGTAAGGGGGTTGAAGGGGTGTGTGGGTAGTGTGGCAGTGATTCAAAGTGTTACATGGTGGAAAAGGTTTTGAATGCATTGGGCAATGAGTATGATGTTGGTGTGGGCTTCTAGGGTGTCATTGTGATTGTTCACATGGCACCTAAAAAATATATTTCTGTATATGAGTCCACTGAATAAATAAATAAATTCCATGTATTTATGATGCAACATTTGCATGTGCAGCATCCATGTGAGGTTGTGGTGTGGCTGCAACAAGCAATGTCCAAATATGGTCAGTCACACCTCACATAGTGCTTGTGCTATCTTAGTGTGTATCATTATTATCTTATGCTTGGTTGTTTCTTGGATTGATTATCTGGTGGGAACTTCACATTGGAGTGGCCAGAGTTATGTAAGATCCAATGTGCCATTGACACTAGCCAAGGAGGAGGAATTCAATGAAATTACTAATGAGGTAAGTGATAGAGAGAGTTGAGGCAGAGCAGGTGTTGTTACAATTTGTCATTAATGCCTATTTCTTTTCTTTCTTCACTGATATTTCTCTCTGATATGCCCACCTTTGTCTTCTGCAAATAACTCCATTAGGACGTCCCAGTTATTCACTTATTTCTTCTTCTGCTGCCTTAATCCCTTCTTTCCAAGACCTTCCATCATATTCCACCATCAGTCAGCATCTTGATTACCAATTTTGTTCTCCAAGTTTCTTGACATTCTATTTCTCCTTGTTTGTTGTTTCATTTCCCTCTTTCTATTTAAACCCTCATTATTCTATTCTGTCCTTAAATTAGACCTACTCAGTGTAACCCATACTTTGTCCCTTGAATCCCTGGATCTCTCTAAGTCATCATTGTACTTTTGGGTCAATGCTCTTTGTTTCCTTTGTTGTTGTTGAAGACCAATGAGACTGTCCCTTTGAAAGACCAAGTCTACTTCTATCCCTACCTGGGCTAGTCATAACAAAAGGTCTAACTTAGTATCTGAAGCTACCTTCGCTGTAGTCTTCCACCATTTCCTCTCGACCCTGACCCTTGATCTCTTGCTGGTGGTGTGGATTCTTAGGAAAAGACTCTGAACTCTCAAACTCTGAACAAGAAGAACGTTCTCCTGACTCTGACCCTGATCTCAACCTCTCCTCCTTCAAAGAAAGAGACAAGACTTTAGATCTCTTTCATAACCTCTCCTTGTCACTCACCCTCCCTCAACAACCAACCCCACCATTTCCCACCCCCATGACTCCTAGACTACTCTTTTCCATTCCTGCCCCACCACTTCCACCCCCACCCCCACCTCCACCTCCACCTCCACCTCCACCTCCACC
>JBBPQP010000862.1:0-16346 GCA_038092555.1 Boletus subgraveolens
GGAAAGATGGGAGGGCGAGGTAGAGGTCAAGCAAGGGAATGTTGCAGGGAACGGATGATGTATACCACAAGAGTAACTGTAAGGTGTACACTTTAGGTGTCAGATCAAGGTTAGAGAGAGAGGGGTTCGAGAGGAGCTCGAACTTATATACCCTGGCCGTAAGGGCTTTAGGGCAGGTATATCCCAATTAGGTAATGGTGGTCCGTGCACAGTCTAACCTAGTATGGTAAGAGTCCGTATCCGCAATAGGAAAGCCAGAAGCAGTGTGGCGAGGTTATCGCCTAAAAAGGCAGGAGGGGTCCTGCATGGGAAGTTCACGAGCGAAAGGTCGCGTCATGGGAATCAGCCTGGCACGACGCGTTGTGATGGCACGTGAGTGGTCACAAGGGTGAAGTGAGGTTGAAGCGCAGCACGAGGTGGGTGGCAATGCTGAGGGGAGATCTGGCCTCAACCGAGGTGGGGATCGCCGAGGAGAGCACAGGAGGACGGCTGTGTGAGGGAAGGCACTGTAGGGCAGTGCAGGGAAGATCCGAAGGGTGAAGAAGGCGGCCCTGAAGGAAGGGAAGGGTGGGAAGATCCCGGGGAGTATCCAGGGAAGATCCAGGGAAGATCCAGGATCGGGACACAGGTGGGGCGGCTGTGTCAGAAGGCACTAAGGGGGAATGGTGCGAAGGGGGTGAGGCCGGGCCATTGCAGGACACAACGGTCAAGCGTAAACGAGCGCGAGAATACATCAAGGGTGGGTGGTCAGTGATGGTGGTCATGTGTTGGTACACGGTCGAGGATTAAGAAAAGAAAAAGACCAGGGGGAGTACCAAAACTGTAACACCATGGGTCCTAGATGAAGGAGGTCAGATGTCCTTCGACGTGGAGAGGACGTGGAGTAATGAGGTCGATGTCGAACAGGATGAGTTCTCCTAGTCGGGGTGGAGAACTTGGAGACAAGCCAACGGCGGTGAGCCGTTGGGTAGAAGAGCAACAACGAGTTGCTCAGGTGAGACCTAGGAGGAATCCTAGGGTGGTCGACGGAGTCCTTCAATGAAGGAGGAAGGAGGGGAGGGCGAGGTAGAGATCAAGCAAGGGGAGAGTTGCAGGGAACGGATGATGAATACCACAAGAGTAACCATAAGGTGTACACTTTAGGTGTCAGATCAAGGTTAGAGAGAGAGAGATGTTTGAGAGGAGCTCAAACTTATATACCCCAGCCGTAAGGGCTTTAGGGCAGGTATATCCCAATCTGGTAAGTGGTCTGTGCACAGTCTAGCCTTAATAAGGTAATAGTCCATATCCATATAAGGGAACCCAGAGTCAGTGTGGCAAGGTTATCGTCCAGAAAGGCAGGAGGGGTCTGCTGTGGGAAGTTCACAAGTGGAAGGACGCGTCGTGGGAATCAGCATGGTGTGATGTGTAATGATGGCATGTGAGTGGTCATGTGCAGGGATGTAACACGAGGTGGGTGGTGATGTTGAGGGGAGATCTGGCCTCAACTGAGGATGGGGGGAATCACCGAGGGAGCACAGGAGGGTGGCTGTGCAGGGGCACTGTAGGAAGGCAATGTGGGAGGGTGTGGGAAGTCCAAAGGGACTTTCCAGGGAAGACCCAGGGAGGATCCTGGATGAGACACAGGAGGGTGGCTGTGTCAAGGGGCACAGAGGGAGGGCTGTGCAGGGCGATACTGGGCTGTTTGCAGGATGCATCACATCGAGCATAAGTGAGCACGAGAATGCACTGGGGCAGGTGGTCCAGTGACAGGGGTGGTCCAGAGGGTGCAGGGTCATGGGGAAGAAAAGACTGGGGGTGTACCAGAACCATAACACAATATCTGGGGCATGGTTTATGACAAGAACCAATCTCTCGGGACTCTGTTCAATTTGGCATGTTGGCTCATACATCATCCAAAGATCAGAAAGAGTGTCAATGCTGATGAACTTGTCCCACAATGTGTCCTCATCCCTGAAGGCCCGATTTTGTTCCAGATGGATGGCCATCATGTTCACGTCGAGATTAATACCCATGGTCCTGCCCTTCAGTGAGTCACATACCAGACCTATAGGATCGATACTGACCTGGGCTGCTTGACAGGAGCTGTTCAGTCTGACGAACAAGTTATGTATACCATGCATACTTGCATGCATTGACGAGTAGTGGGTGCAGCGTTGATCCATTGACAGGCAGGTTGGGTATGGAGGAGGCGTTGGGGTTACTCCGGTCAGCAAGCTGCTGGTCAATCATGAAGTTTGGTTCTCGTGATGCAGAGCTCCTCCATTCAATCACATGCTTGTGTCCTATGCGTTCCCTGCAATCCTGTTACAAGAACATGCAAATCGTGCATTGGCTAAACCTCCCAGTCATTTCCCAGAGTAAACAGTCTTACCTCACTGTCAAGGCCTACTGATCCTTCCAATGACTACGTTGCTGGTCACATTTCACCTTGCAAGAAAAATCTAGCACAAACCCGGTCTGATACATAAGGAATAAAAGTTTAAAGCGATACATGAGGATAGGCACAGAAAATGCGATGAGTAGAAAAAAAGAAGAGACAGCTTTAGTCAGTACACATTACACAATACAGTCATGTTCCATGTGGGAAGATGGGTAGAGAGGGTCCAACTTTGACTGAAAATCATCATGGATGATGGATGAGCACAAGTTCCAGGAACTAGGTGAATATTAGCTTCGCATTGGATAACTTGTTGCATGAGCATACGTGACGTTATCTTGGACATCTTGAGCAGTTGAAAAAAGAGTTTCCATGGCCTGAATGAGATCATGTAGATCATCAAAAATGGATGTAATGTCCTCCAGCCAGGCATAAGCGACCAGCGAGATGCTTTTATTGATGCTTGTGGAACCCGACACAGAAACCATGAGGGGGTGAGTGAGCGTGATAACAGTATCAAAGCAATGTTTGATTTCATGCAGGTTATCAAGAATCGAACATTCGAGGGAAAATAGTGGTTTCCTGGCAAGAGTTGCAGAAGAGGATGTTGAAGAAGGTGAGGGTGGCAGGCTGGAAAGGTCGCCCAGCATGGAGTTTATGACACTGCGAAACTCGGTAAAGAGTGGCAACAAGTCGACGATGTGAGCAAGGATTTCGTCCATGTGGGAACCTAAGACCAGAGCCAACTTCCAAAGGGGGAGCAAGTTGTAATGTCTGAATCGCGAATTGTGTAGGGCTGACCGAGAGTGTTCGAGATCACCAAACTGGAGAAAAAGATGAGACAATCGGATAGCAAAATAATCCAAAAGTTGCTGGGCAGTCAAGATGACATCCTTCATCTGCTTGTGTTGCAGGTCGGATCCAAAGGCAGATCCAAGTAACAAGCACCTGTGGGGATACTAGTGGACGTAGGTCTGACAATGGAGAGAGGGAAACATACTGATCTCTCTCCTGGAAGAGTCGACACTATGCAGAAAGGTATGGGGGTAGCACATGATAAGAAGGAAAAGAAGCACACAGTGGAATGTGGAGGAGGGATCAATGAAGTGTTCGATGTCACAAAGTAAAGAAGATCTGGATCTACAACCTTTCTCGGACTGCGTGCGAGCAGGACAAGAGCACTTTGGGGCCATCATTATTTTTACATGGGCATAATGGTTAGGTTGTACCACGGTCACATATGTCAAGTAACCATGTTCAAAAATACGATCCAAAAGAGATGCATCACAGTAGAGGACAGTTAGAGAAGAGTGGCAACATTCATGCTATGAAAGGAGTTTGTGCAGGAAAAAGTGGTGTCTACCCTGGTACAACTGGTTATCGTTAGTACCGACCATGAATGCATGGCCACTGCAAACTATGTCTGATCACAAGAGAAAATACAACCAGTGCAACCGGCTACCCTAAGCATGTCTCAAGTTGAAGCACACTCCATGTTTGAAAGATCCACCAAGCCTCAGAGTGATTTTTTCTGCTGCAGTGATTAAGGCGATTGGTCAAGGCAACCATTTTCTGGGTAAGAGTCCAGATATTTTGGGTTGAATGTTGACTGCAAGGTATGATATGCAATGAAGGCATCTGAAGATGAAAAGCTAGGGTCAAGTTAGTTGGAGCAAGCGTGCGTGACACACACGCACAGAAGGTCTGAGGTGTCTGCAGAAGCAGAAAATGTCTTGTCCATGACTTGGTATAGATCATGCAAATCGTCGTCAATGCACATTGTATAACAAAGCCGGTTTGAATACAACGTATCCAATTTGGGGGAAATGTCTGGAAGCAAGCAAGAAGAGCAAATGGAGAGTATAGCATCCATATGCTGTCAGCTGCAGTCCAAGATGTGGTGGATGGAGTACTCGCAGGTTCGGAGGGTCAGGGATGGAGGAGTCAGGGTGTAGGAATGCAAGGTAGGTAGATCTGAAAGGTATCTCAACGAATGAGCTGTAACATGGTAGGGAATGTCTCTGTGAACGCAAGCTCTGTTATGCCATGTTGGAATGCACGGAAGGTGCAGGCAAGGTGCGATAATTGCAGACCAAAAGCCTCCAGGAGTTGCCGGGTGGAAGAGATGGCCTCTTCTATTCGAATGCGCTGTATGGTGTGTTAGTACTAACAAACATGAGATGGCGGTCACCCACAAATTCATTTATGCCTTGCTCAGCAGACAATGCAAAAGAAAACACCGGAGGGCTGCCTGCAGGTTCATTCGACAAGGTAAAGATAGACATCTGAAGGGAAAGAGGGATAGGAAAGCAGATTCATCTTTTTATCACTGAGATGCACTCAGAGCTTGGCATAACCGAAATGGTTAAACACGAGCATGCCAGATTGACAAGACACAAAAGAAGTTCAAACTATGAATCCATCAAAGGTTCGATCACCAAGAAAGTGTAGAGTGAGAAAGCGACAAATTATAGCTTGGCAACCCGAAGGGTTAAAATTGATTGCCAGGTCACTAAGCAAGAGTGCCACTGGGGTCAGATCGGACATGGGATTCCGACATCACCTCGCCTTCAGCAGCACCAATACTCCCTCAATAGCGCATAACGTAAGCTTTCCCCACTGGGTGTCCAACTGCCGCATAAACGCCAGGACATCCTTTGCCACTGACTCTTTACCCAAATCCTCTTGGTCACAAGCCATCTCATTCAATGCATCTTGCACAGATGCAACCAAGAAAGGCAGCGTGAGCGGCATGTATGCCTCTTCGTCCATGATAGGGTCCGACAGGTATGCTGGATCAGCATCTTTATTGATCATATCATGGTTGTGCTTGCTGCCAGAGGGATGACGAGGTGCATGATAATGTGAGAACAGTGAGGCAGATGCGGATGACATATACAGGGCAGAGGCAGACAATGAACAAGAGTGTGGGAGGTCTGCAGGGGTGGTTATTGTACTACATCCATAAAAAGGTTTGTTGTAGTCTTGAGACCCACCATCTTCGATGACAGGCAGGGGTGGCACTGGCATTGGCCACATGTCCCCATCCCAAAGGAGAATGCTTCCCTCTTCACGCAACCTGGCCATGGTGAACGAAAACAGCTGCTTGATTTTTTTGGTGGGTGGGTCTGTAGCTGTACTGGGTCCAGTGCTGGACATAGATGTGTTCACCGGTGTAGAGACTGGAAGCCCTCACTGCCTTTTTCCCAACTTATCTCTTCTGCGCTTTTCAGAACGGACGACCCAAGCAGCTAGAAGTGCCAATTCGGGGACGCGTTGGAGATGTGAGATTGTGAACCCAAGTTTTGATGCCTCCTCATCATCTACTGCATTGCCAGCAGTGCACATTTCTTCACCACATTTGTCTCATAGTCGCTTCTTGGGCGTCGTGAGGGCCCCACACATGCTCTGTGAGGGAGAAGGACAGGAAATAAGAAAAGGCAGCGGGGCATTGTCCATATAGTACTTGATATACTGTCGAAATGTGTTTGTGGTGAGATCAGCGGTGTGCAGATGGGAAGGGTGTTGCAACTTGGGTTCTCAGGACATCTAGAGAAAGCATCAGCAAACTAAGCGGAAACATGATTCAATAGTATTGTCTCACATTGTGTGCTTTGATGGGGCTAGCTGTCTCGCATGGACTAGGAGGCATCAAAGATGCTGTAGACGATGCCCCAGGCGAAGGTGGGACAGGTCAGATTCCATTTGACTTAGGTTCAGGTGTGGGAAGGGTATGCAACAAGCTGACACTAGGACATGAAAGTGAAGTACAAGGGAACAGAGTAGAACATGCATCTATGCTTGCTCGTGCAGTCGGCCTGGCAAGCGGAGCAGTGGGTGGGACGAAAGGAACAGCATGGGAGTATTTTGTCTTGTGGAGCTCAACAACACGCTCCAAGTGCATGATCTTGTCGAGCGAAGAAGGACAGGGGTCTATGCCCTTGAGTAGAGTGACAAACAAAAGAAGAACTGCACACCAATCATGTCTGCATCTATTTGTTTTGACTGGTAGCTTTGCACGACTCTACCAACGACACGGACAGGGTAGCCAGGGTTTGTGATGGGGAGTTGTGCTGTTTTCGTGAGTTTGCCAGCTTTGTTCTCACCGAGACTGATTTGCTTGTGTGCAGAGTTAGGATGTCAATGTCGAAGAATGCAATCGATCATGGCTGTGCCATCATCGACTGGTCGACTGGTCAGTGTTTGTAATATGAGTATGGATAGGACTGACTGGTATAAATGGCACGGTTGTCGTATTCTTGAACAGCGACGACCATGGCGACAAGGAGAATTGTGCGACAAGGAGTATGCCCGAGCCAAAAAAAATCCCTGGTGTCTAGACGAGTTGAAAGAGGGTGAAAGATGAGGCCAGGGAGGAGACAGACCTCTGTCTCTATTTTGACGCATGTTAAGAACATCGCACACAAAACAGGGCGTGATGGTGTCTTCAGTGAGTGTCCACTGATAAATTTGCTTGTGCATGTGGGGTCAGATGAAGACGGGACCATCTAAGCGTGTCCCTTGCAAACATCACGTGTACCGATGCCCTGCAGTACTGCAGCATTCCCGCCTTTACAAATGGGCAAGGCCTTCATGCAAAACAGGAAGAACAATAGAACACACAAAAAAAGCTAGTTAACAGAAGCGAGCCAAAGCTGTTTGCTGGAGGAGGTTGGTGAACGAGAAGAGAAACGATGCAATCAAAGTGAGGGTAAATAACAAGAGTTGCGTCATTCGTGGGAGAGGGGTCAAAGAAGCCATAAGGAAGAGCGCGTAATGACTGAATGGAGATGCTGAATATATCATACTGTTGCAGGATATGACCCAACCTGATATCAAAATGGATTAGAGAACGATGAGAGGTCGAAAAAGTGTCCTTCAATTGGTTGGCCTACAAGCTATGTTAAAAACGAAAAAAATGGATACAAGATAAACAAGCCTGGAATTCAAGTGACATGACATGTGAGAGATGGGTTCAATGCAGTGTGGAGTAGATAGCAGATGGACTGGTGAAGCATGTGCCAAGCATTTATATCCATGCAACGCCCGATAAGGAGCATGCAGGTTGCGCGACTGATAACGAGTTGCAAAAGAACTTTGGTTGCTGAGAGAGTAGTGTGATGGAAGAAAGGGAACAGTCGATGGGATGACATACGATCTTATTGATGATCATGACTGTGTAGAACAACGGTGAACAGATGGCAATACAATTGCTGGATCAAGGATTCTGTGATAAAGTACGTCACAGGTCAGAAGACTCCTCGAAAAGCTCCATGACAGAAAGGCTATGGAGGACGATGGAAGAAAGTGTGTAGAGACAGTGTGCCAAAACTTCTGGAATGATGACACCAGAAGAAGCTTGTATGGGAGTTAGGTAGATGACAATCTGTGCTGGATCAAGATGTGTGTAGCTGTCAGAAAAAAAGGTACATAACCAAGCATTGAAAAAGCAAGCTTTTGGGATCTTCGGGCGAATGGCCGAAATGGAACAGGTACAAAAGAACTTGGATGACGCTTCTCAGAACAGCCGGAGCGGTAAAACAGGCGTCCCAAGAAAGCCAATGAAAGGTGGAGATCGTAGGCAATCACACCTCCCCAAAATTGTCCTTGTACCACTGGAGTGCGGTGCTATTGGCGACAACCTGATAACAATTAATGATGGACAACCACTTGTTCAGCCACTAAAAGAAAACCTTTTTTTGAGAAAAGTTTTTTACTTGCAGGCCGCTCATGCTACAAGCACAGGAAAGCACAACATAAGTTTGCCCTATAAAATACATCAATGGGTCAAAGGGGACAACAGGAACAAAAAAAGCAAACATGCCTTGGGAAAATACCTGAGAGAGATCAACGACGACTTTTTCAAATGAATCACCCTGGCTTTTGTGAATCGTAATAGCCCCAGCTAAGTTCAATGGGATCTGTGGTAGAATATCAGCTATGCAAACGATTTCGACACAAGGACAGATGAAACCTGAATGCGCTTCACAGCTGCCTTGCTGTTGAGATCTACTTTGAACTCTACCAGGAGAACAAGAACGTGCTCTGAGGAGTTAGATGTATAAAACTCAACAACGTGGTGATGGTTGCAGCCATAGCACGATAGACAGTCCAAAAAGTGATGGCATCTGGGCTCTCGCAAGTGAAACGGGAGGGCTGGAACAGTCGAGCCCGTCTGCTTCAAGGAGCACTGTAGCAAACCCTAAGCAAACCAAAAAAAAAAAAAAAACAGGCTGTAGTGCATAAATAGCACCAGCGGACTCACCCAACGGCGATGAGCTGCAAGCACTGGAAATATGAGGGGCGATGGGTTCGTCATAGAGTGAAAAAAAGCCAATGGTTTCAGAAGGGAAGGGGTGAGGCTGCACTGCAGCCCGACTTGGCAGGGAAAGGAGAAAAACCCAAGTGTGCCACAGTTCAACTTGACAAGGGTCAGAAACAAAGATGAGGGCATGCGTGTTTGATCAGATCCATAGCCACAACAGAGACAATTGATTAATAAGCAAAGGCATAATAGAAAATCTTGGCAACAGCCAGTTGCTAGGGTACTTAAATATAAATGAGCATTTGCAGGAAACGCATAAAGAAAATCCAACTAAATAAACAGTCGAGGTACTTAGTTGAATCCAAAAACCAAACGACGATCCCCCACCAACTCGTCAATCTTAGAAAACATATTGACAGCCTGCTTACAGTGCTCCTTATGACTTTTGTCAAAAAGGTTGCGTAGTTCCGGGGGGCTCGCTTTGATGGATTGGAAACTATATTTGACCCATCGGAACAGAGCGCCAGGGCAGTACTGAGTGAACGACTGGCGTGTTTCATGTGGTTGAATGGAGATGTTCCCATGGCGAATTGTGCCAGATGGAACAAGGATGGTAGATCCGGGGGGAAACTGAACGGCAAGGTTCAGGTTGGAAAGGATGAGGTGACCACCCTTGTAAGGGCCGTAGGAACCACAGGCGAAAATAGCGCAGAGACCAAAAGGAATGTTAGTGCTATCAACATGGTCAATGGTGACAACTTGAGGGCCGCAGTTGAATGTGGCAGTGGGAAATATACTGTTTTTAAACGGGGATTTAAGGGTTAGGTTGCTAGAATAGAGGGTGTTTAGATTGGTATGGTAATACTCCCATAGCTTGGGAGTGTATGTTGCAAAACAACCTAGAAATATGTAGCAAAATGAGACAGGGAGTGAAGCTTAGAGACCTACTGTTCATAGAGCCAGCTACTCGCTGAACAACCTTGTTGTTGATGAGATCTTGAAGAACAGCAGAGGCTTTTCCTGTGTGGACCAAATTGCCAGGGACCTGCCAGCAGCTAGTAAACGAAATAGTTTAGAGAGGCATATATACATACTAATTGTCCCCCTCCATACAACACCCCAACTGATAAAGTCGTAAAATTACCACGATGATCACAACAAGTTGGCCGAATTTTGGTGGTCACCTTCTGCAATAGCTGGCTAAATTCGCGGGTAAGTTCCATCAGGCCTTCTGGCAAGTGCAGCAATAATGTGATCGTCTTGATCAAGAATCACTGCCGGCGTGCTCAAGAGATGGTATGAATAAAAGATAAATGGGGCAGGCTGAAAACGGACCTACCACCCATCCCATTCAACAACCCATAGACCTTCATCAAGCACATCTTGAAGGGACCTCTCTCTTGATGAGGAACACTTTTGGCAAAGACTGACAAATGCACCCTTGGCTGCTGAAAGGTCCCCAGCATTGAATTTCACTGATAGTGCAGCAGGTATGGGATGTTTTTTCGACAGAGAAGGGCAAGGGCATCTGGGCTGTGCCAACTTTGCCTCGGCATGTTTTCTCTGACAGCAAGCTTTGGCAGAGGATTTTTTACGGTTCACCTTATGTGTGACAGAACTTGGCACATCAGCTTTATTGGATGGGGTTTCTGAAGATATAGATCTGTCAGATTGTTGGTGGAAGCAAGGTGGTAAAGAGGACTCATGCGAAAAAACGAGCTCAGAGTCCCCAATCCTGGAAACGACATAGTTGGCCTCTTTGCGAAGGGCTTCATCAATGCAAACCGCCATGATTAGTGATCTAACGTTAATAACAGTCAAAGAAGGCAATGGGGCCTAAGATAGATAAGAATTACATTCGAAATGGAGTTATCAACTCACCTCAGACATGCTGGAAAAGTCAACAAGAGGTGGATGTCCAAAGGTGTCCGTTTGGTTGGTCAGAAGGGACAGTATGAGAAGCTAGAAAACAGCATGTCAGCTTTTGAGGAATAGAAAAACAGAACAAATGTTGACATTGTTGCCCTAGTTTGGACTTGAAGGTGTAAATGTGGACAAGCGGTGAAACAAAATCTTACCCACTGTCTTACCACACTCTGACTACAGCCAAAATCTCTCCTCTATCTGACCACATGTCTTATCACGTCTTATCACATGTCTTATCACATCTGACCACATGTCTTACCACATCTGATCAGCAAGGGTGACCATCACCAGGCTGTGGCTTTAGAGACAACGATAAAGCTGGGAGCAGGTTTAAATACCACGTAGATATAGGGGCAAATATTTGGAGGCCTTAACCTCAAAGATGTTTTTGCAGATGGCTTCAAAGCTCATGGTGATATTATGATGTTTTTGGGAACAACAAAGGTATATGGGCAGGTAATAGCAGCAAAAATCATAAGAGAGGGTGCAAAAGAAGGATAAATGAAAATTGTGACAAGAAAAGAAGATTAGAACAGGGCTTTCGGTTCTTGAAGCATCCGGTTTGAACCTGTGCTCAGAACCTGACTGTTCCATCACTAATTTGATCACTACCCCATGAAAATACAATAATTTTCCACCATAGCCTGTATCTAGATAGACAGACAGCAGAAATAAACCAGGACTGGACAACAAAGATAAATATGCTAGTCCAATTACCACTCCTTTGGCCAACTTCAACTTTCTGAAGATTGCGCAAACCTGGTAGTAGTCCCTTTAGCACACTTCTTATTTCCACCCTGCCCAACTTCTAGCACACGTTGAATGTCAGCTATGCCCCTAGTTGCCTCAAGCTCACTTACCCTCAGACTCATGGGGCTGTTTCACTTTCAGCTGTGGAGAAAGCTTTTGCAGGGTCTCATGGCAACTGGTCTCAGATAAAGAACCTCCTGAGCTCCATCTGCAGGAACGCCTTAGGGTAGGAGATGGTGAGGACAAGGGGGTGGTGTGCTGAAGGATATAATGTTCAGAAGGTATCATCCTCCTGGTCCTCCCTTGGGGAACACCTCAGAGTGGGAGATGATGAGGACGAGGGAATAGGGGATATGGGCTTCTGGGCTGGAGGATCTAGCGTTTGGACAGTGTTGTTCCCCCGGTCAGAAGAATAGCCATGATGCCCCTCTGAGTCTGGTGAATGAGCACCCTGGCCTTCCACGTTTGCTTCCCTAGGATCTTCCTGTTCTTCAGGGGCTGTCGGAACCTTGGTGGACAACTGGGGAAGTAATCCTGGACCTTTTCCCCTTCGACCCTTGGGGAGTAAGGTTTTAACCTCACAGCCTCAAAAGGTGATGTTGAGGTCGACATCAGACGCATCCTCATTATCTCTATCTGCGTTTACATCACCAGAACGTTTGCGATAGGCATTTGTTTCCAGTTCCTATGATTTTCATTAGATTTCAGTTTTAAAAAAGAAATAAATGAAAGATGATGGTTACCCAAGCAAGTTCTTGCAATGCTGCATATATTTCTGGATTCAATGCTGAGGATTTGGATTCCTCCTCGTTGAAGGGATCTTTCCATGCCAGGGGGCATTTCTCAATCCTGCAGATGATTTTCTGAATCACTTCTTCATTGCCCTGCCTGTCTCGATAGGCCACCCAAGAAGAGAAGACATCAGCAACAGCGAAGGCTTCGGTTTCATCAGTGGAAGATGAGCGATTTGGTCTGCAAGTGAAAACTCTGGCATGTCTGCCGCTGTTTCATCTCGTGGGCCAAAGAACGAAGATATCCTCTTCACATATGGCCTGATTTGAGCTGCAAGGGATGAGCGAAGGAGCGAGGCGGCGGGTACAGTTTCGATGAGTCTGTCACAATATTCAGCAATGATGTTAAATTCAAGGACAGCTACCCCAGCTATGTTGTTGAAATCTTGGGTGCAAGAATTACTGGGTATACTCTGCCAATTCCAGGAAGAGTGGTGAAGGAGGTGTGTGCCTTGAATGGTGAGGTTGGGTTTGTGTTTGAACGGAACCGCATCCCTGGGCTTGCAAGCAGCAATCATTGCCTTGAATAAAGCATCGGCTTGAGCACGGAGCGAGGCTGTTTGAGCTTTGATTTGGGTATCTTGTTTGGAAAGCTGCTGCCCTGTCCATTTGGACCTCAGCTTCTTTGTCGTCTCATTTTCCTCCTGAGCTTGTTCCGGCCATTTGACAGAAGGTAAAGTAAGAGCTACTTCATTTGTCTTTTGAACATGCTGAGTATGTGACTGAATATAGCTTGGTAAAGCCACCTCCAGAGCCATACAAGCACCATAGTTGTTTAGGATGACGCTTAGCAGCTATGTGAGAGTGGGAGTATGTCAACAAAGATTGAAGCCATGGGCAGACACTGATAACATTACCAATGATCCTCCTGGGCATTTCTTGGTTAAACAATCATACCGTGCTACCACATCAATTGCAGCTTGAGTGTAAGATGGTGCGTTTGATGATTTTGAAAAAGCCACCAGGTAATCCACCAAGAGATCACACCAGCGTGCGATCTGGGGTGGTAGTTAGGTTAAATCATGACAGGCTTGAAATTTTCTGAGATGTGAACACACCTCTGTTATAGCAAAGGGGATTCTATTTAAATGAAGGACTAGTGCAGCAAGTGGGCTTCGAGTGAGAACCAGAAGACCAAACATAACACTTGTACAATCAAGAGAGACCAGCTTGAACTTGGTGGTGACAGAGTCCATTAGGGGATGCAAAGAGACATCCACCTGCTTACGAATGTCAGCATCTTGAAATGTTGCAAGAGAATTGCTGTTGCATCTGAAATGTATTGTTCAAATGATGAACCATACTTATTGTCTCCCATGCAGCCAAATGCATTTGTGGCTGGCGTCTGCATTGTTTCCTGCCAGACCTCATCAATTTTGTTGAGAATATCCTAGATAATTAATCAAGCCAGTTTGAAACACAGAAGAAGGAGAAGACAAAGATGAAAACGCACTGGAAGTAACGCTTGAAGAGCCTTGACCTGTTTGGACTATTGTAGGTGACATATTTGCTGTTGGAATGCAGCATGGCCCCGGGCAGGCTCCTCTTGGAATATTTTGAGGATATCATCAACTTCTTCCATTTTGAGGACGACATCAGTAAGGCAAAGATCTACCCTTTCCATCATCACCGCTACAGCGCAGGACATGAGCTGTAGTATGCAGTATGATAGTATTAGCACCTCCAACAAGATGGTTTTCCTGGCAGATCACTTACACCACCGTTAATACCACAGAGTTGCTGATGTAGCCAGCGAAGATTCATTTCTGACATTTCCAAAAAATGGGAGCTACAGGTTACCAAACATTCCATTGCTTTGAAGGCTGGGTCGGAATTTACCAGAGTGACCAGAGGGTCAGCTTTTTTTGGAAGTGTTGCTGTTTCGCAGCTCTTTTAACCTTTCTTCTCTTTTTGCCTCAGATAGTGTAGCGAGGAATTGGATTTCCATAATAATCCTCTCTTCCTCAGTTTCCATATATATGTGCTTGGTTTCATTGTGGCTGAGGTACTGTGCAAGTTCAATCCCATCTGCAAGTAATGTTGCTATGCGAAGGCAAAATGTGAGCATAGAACAGATTGACCAAAATAACTTACTTTTGTCATAAACCACAACTAGCCATTGTCCTCCATACTTCAGAATTCCACCGAGATATTGTACTTGCTTGACTGATTCTTTGTTGAAGTACTCAATATCCTCCTCTGACAGTACGTCATCAGAGAGAGTCCTGATGGCATCCCTTCAGCTTTCAACCTCTTCATAACGGCTCTTGACTTCTTTCATGTAGCGCTTCAGGGCCCGACTCTGTGTCAACCACCAGCGCACTTGATGGGAACAGAGTTGGTATTGTCCTCTACAAAAAGCTTGAGTTCCACGAGTTTATGCATGTCAGTAAGGTCTTGAGTGAGAGAAGAGGGGTCAACAATGTTCTTTTTCATAACAATGGAGATAGCAGGCTTCTCCTCAAAACATTCTAGTCCATCCCACTCAAAGTACATGACCAATCATTGAATATGCTGTGGTTTCAAAGGTCTGGAGTTCCACATTCCAAACACCAAATCCTTGCCATTGGCTAGAAAGTCAAACATTGCATACCCCAGAAGTGATTGGTGAATGCCCGTTTGCAGATGCCACTTGTCTTGAACTTGTGGGTGAAGTTTCTGCACAATTTTGATATTGCAACTATCAAGTAACAGGCTTCGGGGCTGCTGACAGGATTGCTGTTATATTTAAATTCAATACCAGAAAATAGCAAGTCAAATAAATACATACAGTTTCTGAGCGAGTTTGCTTGTTCTTGCAGGGTGCCATTTTGAATTGACAATAAGGAGGATAAGTTGAAAACTACTGTTGTGAAATGGTCATTTGCACATGTTGTGCACCTCTGGTTGTGTCATACCAAACTTGGAAATGTAGTTTCTCTAGTCTTGGAAACCAACATATCAGTTTTTTCAACATTTTAAGGGCTAGAAAATACATTTCAAAATGTGATTAGATTACAAAATATGATGACAAACTATTCTGGGTGCTTGTAAAATTTTATATTTTACTGGGAAATAGAATATTGCACAAGATATAAATTACAATGAAACTTTTTGACTCCACATAAGAAATAGAAAATAATAACTTACACACATTGCATAATGTTTATGATAAGATTATCTTCTATGACTAGTCATAAAATATTATTTTTAGGTTGTTACTCCATATAATCTATTATAGAAAGATGTTCTAAATCATAAAATAAAATATCTTCTTTCACTAGATAAGGATATCAGATAATTATATATTATATAGGGTCTAAAAGTTAATGAGGCCATCTGTTGAAACTGTGATATTCTACTCCACACTTTCACATTCTATGTCCATAGTATTCTTGTTATCTGCTATTCAATATTCACTTATGGTTTACAGACCAATCTGAACTTATCCCAGATATCTATGGTTAAAAGACTATTCTAGACTTTGTTCTAGACACAAACCACTTTAGACCATTTCTAGATTTTACAGACCATGACTTCTATATCATACAGTTCTAGACTAGATCAGAACTTATGTTACTTGGTTCTAGATTGTGTCACATCTGTCATACTCTTTATCCTGATATCTAGACCATAACATTATGCCCTATACCCAGGTCTCAGGGTACATATGGGTCATACCAGGTAATACAGGGTTCTACTCTTATCTATGACATGACTCTACCTACATAGTACCTGAACCTGTTCAATTTACTATGAGGTGCTATATAGAAACCCCCAAAGATGGATATTCTAGCCTTTACTACATCAGAAAATCTACACATTACTGGTTATACTTGACAGCATTTAGTTATTCTTGCCAAGCAGCCAAGCAGTGTTAGCAGTGTTGTAACATAAGTAATTCTTTTTGGATCACAATTTATCATCATGGCTGGTTCAAGCATGGTTCAGTAATTAAGTAAATAAGCAATATACAGTGGGTCAAAAAAGTGTCCCAATGTTTGCATGTTTTACACTAAATGACCCAAAATGCGATAACCCCTAATACTTACCCTAACATGGGTAGTGTATGAATTGAAGTATGTACTCTTGGCGTTCTATGGATCCAGGAATCAAAGGATTTGGGTCAGATCCAAGAGAATGGCAGTTATTTCAAAATGATGACTCATTGGGACACTTTTTTGACCTTTAGTTTTGATTACATATATTAGACCCTGGCATGCTATTGAATGATTACATATATTTGGTAAGGGTA
>JBBPQP010000863.1:0-16313 GCA_038092555.1 Boletus subgraveolens
TCCCTCGTGCCTCGCCTCACCTCTGCCTCATCCTCCACTCTTCCAACTCCTGGCCAGTCCAGGTACTGCTAGCTCACGCTAGGCCGTTCACCCTTAACTCCTTACTGGAGTCGACCTAGGGTAGGAATGAGGTCAAGACTCAACTCCGCTCTAGACGGTCGTGGTCTTCGTACACACGAACGTGTACCATTGTTACTGGTCGTAACACTAAGCAAGCACATTGTGTTGAATATCTTTTGTCATAAGAGTGCTCCATCATCCTGGATCAAGATGCTAGATCTGATTTTGTCTGGGGATATAACTGTTATTCCTTTGTTATCGTCCTCAATACCCTCCATATGTTCTTCATGTCTTGATAGTGCATCTGCTTTGCCCATTGTAGACCCTGGCTTGTAGTGCCAAGTCATGTTGAATCTGGAGAGGTACATTGCCCAGCACACTTGGCATTGATTGAGATCTTGTCATGCCATAAACCACTGGAGATTGGCATGATCATTCCATATTTCGAATGAAAGCCTGGTTCCTTCTAAGTGGTGGCACCATTGTTCTAGTGCTTGAATGACCGAAAGCATCTCTTTATCGGCAATGGGATAATTACATTCTGTGGGTGTCATGGCATGTGAAGAGAAGGCTACTGGATGCCATACACCATCTTTTAATATAGAGAGCACTGCTCCTGTGGCAAAATCTGATGCATTGCATTCTAGGTGATACAGGCATGTCTCGTTTGGGTAAGTGAGAACTGGTGTGGTGATGAGTGCTCCTTTGAGTGTGTCAAAAGCTTTCTATTGTGGTTCTAACCACTGGAAAGGTTTGTCTTTCTTCATCAGGTCATGTAACAGGCAAGCTACTGCCATGTAATCTTTGATGAACCTTCTGTAGAAGTTGGTGAGACCTAAGAAGCTTTGTACACCCTTAACCATCTTTGGTTTGGGCCATTCCCTAATAGTGGACACTTTCAAAGTGTCCATAGTAATACTGTCTTTTCTCACAATCATCCCAAGGAAATCTACCTCTGTGATTGAGAAAGTGCATTTTTCTGGCTTGACAAATAAATCATTTTCTTAGAGTTGTCATAAGACTTCCAGCATAATCTTGTCGTATTCTTCTTGGTTGTCTGTTTTCATGAAAATAAGTATGTCATCAATGTAAACAACAACAATATTGTCCATATCTGCAAATATATCGTTAACCATCACTTGGAAGGTCATGGGGGAGTTGCATAATCCAAAATACATAACAAGGGGTTCAAAAGTGCCCTTGAAGCATGTGAATGTGGCTTTCCATTCATCATCTTCTTTGATGCGAACATCATTGTATCCCCATCATAAGTCCATCTTGGTAAATAATTTTGCTCCTTTGAGCTTATCAACAAGTTGGGAGATTAGCGGAAGTGTTACAAGTCATCATTGTGTTTACTTCTTTTCTTTCATCTCGAACTACTTATATTCCCCTTTCATCATTTACAGGCAACCTTGTTCAAACACTGTTGCAGCCTAGTTATTTTCTTCCCTTTCCCTTGCTGACCTAATCCCTACTTTCCATTGCCTTCCATGATATTCCACCATCAGTCAGCACTTTCTTACCAATCGTTCCTTTCCATTCTATGAAGTTCTATTTACCTCTATTTGTTCTTCATTCCTGACTCATATTTAAACCTTTGTAGTCCTACTTTTGTCTTCAAGTTAGACCCACTCAGTATAACCACATCCTTGTCCTTGAATCTCAGTTCTCTAAGTTGTTGTTGTGCTTTTGAGTCAATGCTCTTCGATTACCTTCGTCATTGTAGAGGTCCTATGATTCCTCCATCCTAGTGGAAGTCTCCTAGGATTGTTTCCCCAAGTCATTGTAGAAGTCCTACAACTCCCAAGTTCCTACAATTCCTTCATCCTAGTGGAAGTCCCCTAGGATCATTTCCCCAAGTTGTTGTAGAAGTCCTACAACTCCCAGGTCCCATTGAATGACCAAGTCTATTACTATCCCTACCCAGGTTAGTTGTAACAAAAGGTCTAACTTTGCCTGAAGCTACCACCATTGTAGTCTTCCACCATTTCCTCTTGACTTCCCTCCTCAACCTCTCACTGGTGGCATGGACCTCCAGGTGAAGACTCTGAACCATCGAACTCTGAGCAAGGAGAATCTCCTTTTGACTCTGATCCTGACCTCACACTTCTGTCCTTTGAAGATCGAGACAAGACTTTAGATCTCTCTCATAATCTTTGCTTATCATTACACCTCCCTCCACAACTGACCCCACCTTCCCCTACTCCCTATGACCTCCAGACCTCTCTTTCCCATCCCACCTCCCACTCCCCCACTTTCACCTCCACCGCCCTCTCTGCCATTCCCTAGACCTCCTCCACCATTCTTGCCACATATCCCACCACCAACTATGTCCCACAAACCTACTGAACTCCACATCACCACTCCTGAGAAATACAACGGCTCCTTTGAGACTGCCCTCCAAAAGCTCCATACTGTCCAGTTCTATCTCCATGTAAACAAAGACACCTACAAGAACAATGATAAACAAGTCGCCTTCACTCTCTCATACATGACCTCTGGACCAGCTCTTACCTGGGCAACCACCTTTCAAACCAAATGTATTACCAGGACCACCATCAGCCTGGGAACCTTCGCTGATTTTATCACTGAATTTAAAAAATCCTTTGAACACAAAGACACCATGGGGAATGCCATCACTTGGCTCTCCACCCAAAGAATGACCAAGGGGAAGAACAGAACCTTCTCTCCCTCATTAAACCAATATGTCTCCGAACTCCAGAACTACACTGGAAGAGCTGGAATCACCGACCTAAATGTCCTGATTGGGTACTTCTCCACAGAGATTCCCCCTTTCCTCATGAAGAGGATTATGACCATGGATACCATCCCCTCCACCATCACCAAGTGGTATGCCAAAGCCATTCATTTCCAAAACCAATGGGAGTGAGCTGACAAGATCACTCGATGAAGCTTCAAACCTTACCAGACAACCTACCACTCCTTCTCCTCGACATCCACTCTCTTGAAGCCAAAAGATCCCAACGCCATGGACGTTGATGTGATAAAGGTGTCCAAGCTCACCCCCAATGAATGAAAGAGGTGTATCAAGAAAAAGCTATGTTTCTGATGCCAAAAACCTGGTCACCTTAGCACTGCCTGTACCACCTTCTTGAAGAAACCATTCGAGAAGAAGGTTCAACAAGTAGTCAAAGAGAGAGAAACCCTTCCTAAGCTCAAGGATGTTGAGGAGGATGACGATGAAGCAAACATTAAAAGGATCTCTTTCTCAAATATGGATTTTTTAGATAGGGAAACCCAGTCGATGCAGGCTTTCCCTCCCTCCTTGTGTGCTGTAACTGTCCAATTGACGATGAAATCCATGCAAATCCCTGTTCAACTCATCGTACCATCACACACTCTCCAAACCATTGAATCCTCTGCCCTTGTAGACAGTGGTGCAGATATTTCTTGCATCAACTGGGACTTTGTCAAGAAACATTGACTTCCCCTTATGAAACTAAAAGAACCCCTATATGCCAGGAACACTGATTCTTCCCACAATAAGAATGGTGACATAAAATTCACCAGTGAACTCTTCGCCTCCTTCAACAGGATTGTCCACTGAGTGACCTTCTACATTATGGCCTGTGGTCAACAGAACCTCATTCTCGGACTTCCCTGGCTGAAATCCGCCAATCCCACCATAGACTGGTCTACCCAGACCCTCATCATCAAAGAATCTACTGATCAATCCCAAGACCTTTATCTATCCCATTCCTCCAACTCTAAACGACATGACTTCATTTATTACAAACCCCCTCCTTGTCAACCTCGTCATGTTAACATCAACTCTGTTTCCAACTACCACCTAGAAGGGTATTTCCAACGAGAGACAGAGAAACAGTTCATCAACTGTGCCCTTGACAATAGGGCTGTCCAACAGATCATCCATTGTGATAACTGTTTCAACCCCAGGAGCTCTCTTCTCATCACCAAATTGACCACTGCCATCAAACTCACCATGAAAGCCGAAAAGGCTAAACTGAAGCCCACTCTTCCCCCAGAATACCAACAATTCGCCCCTATCTTCTCCAAAGAAGCCACCGACCATGTTTCCCCCTCTCGTCCTTACAACCACAAGATTAACCTTGATGAAACTTTCACCCTGAAAGTGGGGAAAGTTTACCCTCTCTCCCCAGACAAACAAAAGGCCACTGAAACCTTTTTAGCCGAAAATCTTGCATCTGGAAAAATCCATCCTTCCAACTCCCCCCAAACTGCCCCCTTCTTCTTCATAAAAAAGAAGAATGGAGACCTTCGCCCCTGTCAGGACTATAGGTACCTGAATGAACACACCATCCAAGATGCCTACCCTCTCCCTCTCATCTCTGACCTCATGGACAAACTACAAGGCACCAAAGTCTTCACCAAGTTCGACGTCTGATGGAGATACAACAACATCTGGATCAAGGATGGTCACCAGTGGAAAGCTGCTTTTGTCACCCACAAAGGCCTCTATGAACCAACCATAATGTTCTTTAGCCTCACCAACTCCCTGGCCACTTTCCAAAGGTTTATGAATGACTCCTTCTGAGATATGATCGCCAAGGGATGGCTTGTCATTTACATGGATGACCTCCTCATCTTCTCCCCTGACCACCAGACCCATGAGGAATGAACCAAACACATCCTCGAATGAATGATGGAACTCGATCTCCATCTCAAACTCAAGAAATGCACCTTCGCCACTGATGAAGTGGAATACCTCAGAATGATCGTCAAACCAGGCAAACTCGCCATGGACCCTGTGAAACTTGATGGCATCACCAAATGGCCTACCCCTGCCAAGGTCAAAGATGTGCAATCCTTCCTAGGATTTACCAACTTCTACCATCGATTTATCCCTGATTACTCTAATATTGCCCGCCCCCTCATCAACCTCACCAAGAAAAATCTTCCTTGGAATTGGTCCCCCTCGTGTTAGAAAGCTTGCGACAACTTGAAAGCTCTCTTTCTCTCCAAACCTATCCTTCACCTTCCCAATCTCTCTGCCTCTTTTGCCATAGTCACTGATGCCTCAAAATTTGCCTCTGGGGCCATCTTACTACAAACTGATGCTAATAAAGACTGGCACCCCTGCTCCTACCTCTCCCAGTTGTTCTCCCCAGCAGAACGAAATTATGACATCTATGACTGGGAACTCCTTGCAGTCATCTGCGCCCTGAAATCCTGGCGACATTACCTCCATGGATTCTCTTTCTCCATCCAAGTCTTTACCAATCACAAAAACCTCACCTACTTCCATCAACCACAAAACTTTATTCATCGACAAGCCAGATGGCTCCTTGACCTCACTGATTTTGATTTCAAAATGATCCATGTCCCAGGACAGCTACTTGCCAGACCCGATACCCTCTCCTGACACCCTGACCTCTTACCTCCTGACTCCTCAGAGAAAGATGGAGTTACCCTCCTTCCCCCCTCTCTTTTCATCAATATCATTGACTCTGCTCTTCACAACCGCATAGCCAAATCATCAGCCTCTGACCCCCTCGTCCTCCAAGCCCTCCAATCCATGGATGGCAACATTCCTCCCACACTCCACTCCTGCCTCTCTGATTGGCAACACCTTGATGGAGTCCTTACTTACCAAGGATACATCTACATCCCCGCCGATGACTCCCTCTGCCATTCCATCCTGCAATGCTGTTACGACCATGAAACCGCCAGCCACCCCGGCTACCAGAAAACCTGACAACTTGTCACCGCTGACTACTGATGGCCCGGCCTTGCCTCTTACATCCGAAAATATGTTGAAGGTTGCACAATCTATCAACAAAACAAGGCCAACGCTCATCCCACCATACCACCACTCTCTCCTATAAAGTCCACCTCCACCCAACCCTTCCAACAAATCTCCTGCAACTTAATCACTGGCTTGCCTCTTTCTGGAGGTTTTGATACTCTATTGGTTGTGGTTGACCATGGGCTTACTAAGGGGGTAATTCTCTGCCCCACTAAAAATACCATCTCCGCCGAAGGAATTGCCTCCTTTTTCTTCCACAAAGTCTATCTCCACTTTGGACTTTTTGACAAAGTAATCTCCGATTGTGGACCGCAATTCACCTCTTCCTTCACAAAAGAACTTGGAAAACACCTAAATTATGACCTTTTCCTCTCTACCACCTACCACCCTCAATCCGATGGAGAAACTGAACGAGTCAGCCAAGAGATCAAAACCTACCTTCAGATCTTCTGTGGGAACCATCACTCCTCCTGGTCAGATTCTATCTCCCATGCTGAATTCGCACATAACCACCACCCCCACTCTGTCACCAACCAATCTCCATTCTATCTCATGCTGGGATATGAACCCTGTGCCCTTTCTTTGATCATCCCCGAACCCACCTTCCTGCCATCGAATCCAGAATCAAACAACTTACTGCTGTCCAAGACGAAGCTTTAGCTTCTCACAAACTCACTTGCCAAGTAATGGCATTCCACACCCAACGACACTTCAACAAGGTCTGGCTTGAAGCCAGAAACTTGAAGAAATCTGTCGTCAATCCAAAATTTGCCCCAAAATGAGAAGGACCCTTCACCATCACCAAGGTCCTATCTTCTATCACTTATCAACTCTGACTTCCCAAAATGTGGAGAATCCACCCTATCTTCCATAACTCTCTCTTATCCCCTTATCGCGAGAATCCCATACACAGACCCAATTTCCCTGCTCCATCACCTAACCTTATCAGAGGAGAAGAGGAATATGAAATTGACTGTATCTTACACCACAGGGGAAACCCATCTTCCTGCTCCTTCCTGATCCAATGGAAAAGATACTCTGCCAAGGAAGATTCTTGGGTTCCTGAATGGAACTTGAAACATGCAAAGTCTGCTCTCTCTGACTATAAAAACCATCACCCTTCTGCATTCCCTCCTTCTCCATCCTTTCAATAAACCTCTACTCTCAAACCATGCCCTGCACTGACTGCCCCTTTGTCTCTCCACCTCCTGTTTCCGTCTCTGTTTCTTCTCCCTCTTCTATTACTTACTCTTCTTTTATTGTTGATGATATCTCCCATCCCATTACCCCTGTTTCCAATCCTGAACCCACTGTATGGCTCTCCACCATTGAAAGACCCTCCTTCTCAGGAGAACCTGCCCACCTCATGCCTATCCTATCTGTCGATATTCCTTTGGCAGCCCACAGGATGAGGAATGATCTTCCCACTCCCAAAATAGTTCAACAAATTTCCTCCTTCATTGGTGAATCTCAACTCACCCTCCCCATCTCTTCCCATCTCAATCTTTTCTCACCCCTATACGCTCTTTACCAAGCCTTCCTCCAGAATGAAAGGCTTCGACTATTCCATGTCCGACCCACCTCCACTGCTGAACTCGCCCTCCATTCCTCTGTCCTTTCAGACGTTCACCAACGACTCAGGGGTTCCCTCATTGTCACCATGCACAAACTAGGCATGGATGAATTCCTCATAGACCTAAACAGATACTGCGAAGAATAGATCACCATTAGAAGAGAGATAAGAGAGGCCACCAACCTCATCATTCATACCCCCTCTACTTCTCCATCCTCCAGAGAGTTCCACTCTTTCCAAGGGTCTTACCGGTCCTTCTCCTCCAGAGGTTCCATCTGTCCTGTTTCCCAACCTAGAATGAGGACCACCCAACCTCATCATCCCTCCTCTTGCCCTCGGTCTCCAATTGACCATGGAGATGACCTTTGCAATGAATCAGCTTGGGGAAACATCACTGGGTCTCCTGGACCCTCGTCACATGACTTCTTTTGATGTCTTTCATTGATGACTCAAAGCCTACTAAGGGGGTAATGTTACAAGTCGTCATCGTGTTTACTTCTTTTCTTTCATCTCAAACTACCTATATTCCCCTTTCGTCATTTACAGGCAACCTTGTTCAAACACTGTTGCAGCCTAGTTATTTTCTTCCCTTTCCCTTGCTGACCTAATCCCTACTTTCCATTGCCTTCCATGATATTCCACCATCAGTCAGCACTTTCTTACCAATCGTTCCTTTCCATTCTATGAAGTTCTATTTACCTCTATTTGTTCTTCATTCCTGACTCATATTTAAACCTTCATAGTCCTACTTTTGTCTTCAAGTTAGACCTACTCGGTATAACCACATCCTTGTCCTTGAATCTCAGTTCTCTAAGTTGTTGTTGTACTTTTGAGTCAATGCTCTTCGATTACCTTCATTATTGTAGAAGTCCTACGATTCCTCCGTCCTAGTGGAAGTCCCCTAGGATTGTTTCCCCAAGTTGTTGTAGAAGTCCTACAACTCCCAAGTTCCTACAATTCCTCTGTCCTAGTGGAAGTCCCCTAGGATTGTTTCCCCAAGTCGTTGTAGAAGTCCTACAACTCCCAGGTCCCATCAAACAACCAAGTCTATTACTATCCCTACCCAGGTTAGTCATAACAGGAAGAGGATAATTATTCTTGATTGTGTGTTCATTAAGATAGCGGTAATTCTGTACCATTCTCTTCTTGCCATCTTTCTTCAGAATGAAAAACACAGGGGATGTCTGCAGAGATTTGGAGAGTCTAATGTATCCCTTAGTGAGCTGGTCTTCTATGAAGGCTGTGACTTCTTCTTGCTCCTGAGGTGATAATGGAATAATGCAGCCCTTCTTTGGCACATAACCTTCCTTCATCTCTATTGCGTGATCCCAGGGTTTCCTCTTTGGCATTCTCTCAGATTGCTTCTTCAAGAAGACATCCAAATATTTATGGTATACATATGGTACCATTTCTTCTGGGGTTTTCAGTTTTTCTTCTGTTTTTGTGGCTTCAGTGATCTGTGCTTCTAGCCATTGGATAGTTTCATAAACTTCATACTGAATGTCAATTTCTTCTTTTTCAATTTTTTGTATCCAGTCAGGTTTGTCTTGGAGTGCTTTGCACATGGCTGGGCAATGTGTCATCTTGACCATGCCTCGTGTCCAATCAATTTCTGGGTTGTGGCATTTTAGCCAACTACACCCTAGAATGAACATGTTCTTGCCAAGATCAGTTACTTCTGCCAAGATCTGCTCACAGTGTCCATCAAACTCTAGGACAAGGTTTGCACTGTGTGTAATAGAACCTGCTGAGTTTTTTGTACCATCCACGTTGTAAATGGGAATTGGGCATTTTAGTGGTGTAAGGGGAATATCATGTGATTCTGCCCAAGTTTTGTTGATGAATATTACGTTGGCTCCTGAGTCTAGCAGGGCCTCTGTGGAGATGAAAGTCTTGCGCTTTAATAACTGAGGCGCTACTCGGATCTTCATTGTAACTTCACGATCTAGTTTGACATTTCACACAAAGATGTTGTCTGGGAATTCTGAGCTGTGGGAGGAAAAAGGGGTTGAAGTATATAGGTAAAGTGGGATTTTTCACAGGTTCACTCCTGCCACCATCTAGCAGTTGCCCATTAGAAGAAGAAGAATTGGGTAAAAATGTGTCATAATAGTCCGTGATCTCATCTATGGCTAAACTAGAAAAAGAGTTCTTAAAGTTCTACTCCTCAGCTATGCACTCAGATGCACACTTTTGAGAACCTAGTTTTTTGATTTGTTGGCAAAGGTTTCATAGTTCCTGAACCATGTCCTTGCCTTGTCTAGAGACATGTTTGCAATGGACTTGCTCCAATTGTGGCTCTTTCCTTTGACTTTTGCCTCTTGAGTTTGTGGGGAATCTGCTTTCCACGTTGTTGCTGCTTGCAGCTCCTTGGTTTCTGTAGTGCATGTCTGGTGGCCACTAGAAGAGGTTGACTTCATGCAAGTCTTGGAATATCCTCTGCCAAAGAACTTGCATGTTGGACATTGAACTTTGGGTGCCCTGCAATCACTTGCAAAGTAACTGGGCTTTTTACAATTGTGGCACATGCATTCTGCAGTACCTTGGGCCTTGCCCTTTCCTTTTGTGTTTTTGCCACTTTGGGTGGCATCCACATCCATTGCATTAGGATCTCTGGTCCTTGTGGCAGTTCCTTTGATCACATATTTCAACATTTGTTTTCTAGCTCCCATCTTCTTAAGAGCTGTTTGGAAGCAGACCAAATTGTCATATCGGCTGTCTGTCATTAGTATTTGCTCAACAATCTCTCTGTTGGCATTTTGTTCTAATAGTTTGATGAGCCTTCCCTCATTGTAACTGGCGAGTGTTTGATATGTGTTGAATTTCATTAAAAACATATCCATTGTTTGTGAACCCTGTTTCAGGTTCATGAGCACCTTTCAATTCCAGTCCCTTTCTGTAGATGATTGAAAGTGTTGTTTAACTAGTGCTTTAAATTGGTCCCAGGTGTGGTAGTGAGCACCTAGGGCCACCATTCTGTTTAGTTGCACTCTTGCAAATGCTCCTGCTTCTCTGCTGGTCATCCTTGACAACATGGCAGACTGCCTTGTTTCTGTGTAGCATGTGTTTGTTTTCATCTTGCCACACCAAGATCTTGGTCCACCATTCTTCAAATTTCTTCCCCTTTGATCCATCAAAGTCTCCAGGATCTTTGAATATTTTGGACATTTTCAGTGCTGCGGGTTGTCCAGACCCTGCAATGCTCAATCCTACTCCTGCTAGGATCTGAGCCTTGGTTTGATTGAGATCTTCTTGTAAGCCTTTGTTCAATAAGGCCATTGCTTGAAGTCTCATCTCTTGGTTCTCCATATAGAGCCTAAGCTCTGCTGCAACATCAGCCCAAGTGTCTTGGCTGTTGGCGGCTTCCAACAAGGTTTTTGCGAGTGAGGTGGGGAGGGAAGTCATGATGTAATATTTGAAGAATTATCTAATATTCTTCTACTGGTATCTCTTGGGTTTTCTGAAACTGTAGCAGGATCTCAGTTCCTTTGAAGAAAAGAGTGGGTCTGATGATAGTGGCTCTCTGCCTTGTGACCTTCTGATCTCTCTGTACTTTCTCGGCTTCTTTGCCAATCTAACTGGTGCTATTTCTGGTGTTTCCTCATGCTCTTTCTTTGGTACTCTCTCTAGTACTGGTACTAAGCCTCCAGTGAATAAATGGGTGTAGAGCTCATGGAGCTCTGGTGTCTGTTGACAGGGTGGAGGGGTGTCATACAATTGATAGAGTGGGACTAGTTCTGGCACTTCTGGAGTACTGTAGTAGTTGTTTGGATCATAGTTGTTCTGAGGAGATGGTAGAGAGGGGGTCCTGAAAGTGGACTCTTGGCTGACCCTCGCACTGAACTAATCCTCATTGTATCCCAAGGTCAGAGCCCTGGCGATGACTTGTGGTAGGGGGGCTGGATAGAGTGGTTCCCCTTCTACGTCCCTGATCTGACAAAACCACTCTGGTTGTGGTTGCTGGTTGAGCACTTGAACTAGCTCTTTGAAAGGGGACTCTCCACACGCTAAGTCCCATGACTGTGTCAATGGCTACTCTCTGCTATTCTACTAATTCCCACCTGGGCTCTGTATGTAACAGTCCTGTTAGTCCTACACGAGCAATGTAAGGGTGGTCTAAAGACTCCAACCTCTTGTAGTGGTCTGGGGTTGGGAATGAATACAGCGACCTGTGGAAGTTGATTGGCACTAAGCCTACAGTAAGCTTATCCGAAGAAGAGTGACTAGAGTGTCTATGAACTTGCTAGGACATGCGATGAAGGTGAAAGGTGAAGCAAAAAGATAGAGTCTAGTCTAGTGAAAGGAACCAAAGCAACTATGCTTCAGGTAACACCAAACTACTGAGAAGGAAGTGAAAAATAGGAAGTGAGCCCTAAAGTCTCAAGAGTCCTGCTTTGGATGGAATATCTGAAGAGACTAGACTGGAGTCCACCAGCCTTAGTCCTTGGGTTTATATATTCATACTAAGTGTGTACATGTTTGTATGGGATCTATCAATATAGGGCATAGGGTGAATGGAGATTAAATACATGAGGCATATGTGTGTAGAATGGAAGTAATGGTAATGAATAACATAAGGTGCACACATAGTGTGGCAGAATGGAAGAGAAGCATGTAACAGTAATTACTGTGGGAATAATATAACCATATTGGAAAGGGATCTCAGATCTGATCAAGATGAGAGAAGGAAAAGAAAGAAGTAAAGTGTCTCTAGTGCAAGTGTCTGTGAGCACTTAGTGAAGAATAGATAAAGCTGGTGTCATGTGAGCACATGTAACCTAATCATGTGATCTGATAAGATAAGATAAGGAAAAAGAATACAAGGAAAAAGGATCATATAGTTACGACTGTAACATCAGCTAGTCATTCCACTCAAACTCTATCCTAGAGTCAACCCAAGTGTGGGAATGTTGACATGTCACAGACATGTATCATTGTTATACTGGTCATAACATTGAGCTTGTTCCATTCACTTGTGCTTCCTCCAAAAATGAAACTGATTCTATTGTCAGCCCCTCTGTTCTTGTTACAGTTCCCAGTTCCTCTGAAAACAACCTCAATTGTTCTACTAGTAATGTCAGCTCCCCTGTCTTATCACCACCAACCATTCTTCCCTTCCCAAGCTCCCAGGAACTGAAAGCTATTACTGAGGAAAACCAGAAGGGGCCTGATGCTGAAGAAACAACTGAAGGAAATACTAAAGAGGTGAATGACAGGCAGATGCCACAGAGACAAGTGAAGGGGCTGGCATGACAAACAAAATCACAGAAACTTTGTCCCTGTTTGTTGCTGTCAATCCCCTGTAAGTCACATTGATTCTCTTGCTATCTACTAAATGACTTTTGCAGTGACATGCTTTCCAATGTGGCACTCAAGATCAAGATTCCACCTCTCCCTCCTATGCCAACTCAAGAGATCCCTCAGAAGTCTGGCAGAGATTTGCAATGTAGCACTTTAGAAGAAAAAAGTAAGAAACACAAGCCAATGCATGTGTCTGAAAACCCAACAAGCTAGTGAGTATTTAATTTGCTTGAGAGGTCAATTGATCACATTATTTTCAGCAATCTTTGTGCACAACATTGGCTCAAGCAAAACAAGGAGACCAGGATGAGTGAAGAATTCCAACACTACTGGTTGAAGATTTTGACCAATGGCCAATACAACATAAGTGACATTCACAAAGATGCTCAACTATCTGACATGTTTTGTAGGCATATAAAAAGGAATGCACTGAGCTCATAAGTCATCAACCCAATAAGCAAGCTACACCAATGTTTTTAAACAGAACCAAAACAATACTACTTGGAATGACAAAGTTATCAATAGAGATATGTATTAGCTTGATGGCCCATTGGCATCGCTTTGCCATTGATCCCTCTTGTGCATTTTTGTTGCCCTCAATTCCTGACTCTCATGGACTCAGTTATGTGTATGTTTTGTGGACAGTGGACTTGTTGTTATCAGTAGTACCTGCATGTGTAGCCAGTATCATGAATAGCATTGCATTTTGGAGCATTTTGGAGCATTATATGAGGCAAACAATAAGCAGCCTATAGCATTTCTGAGCATGTGCAGTATATTGTCATTTGTGTAAGCTAGCAGCTGTCATACTTCCCAGGCACAATCTTATCAGGCAAACATGCATGCCATGGTCTGCTCTCTCATGCATTCAGTGAAAATCATATCAGTGCACTCTCATACAGTCAGTAACATAAATTAACTCTCACTTTGATTAGGGGAATCTGATTTTTTATGCTACACTATGGATCTGGTTAGGAACACACCCAGACATGCCCAGACATGTGCCATCACAGTAAGTTTTCACTGGGGCTGATGATCCTTGTGTAGCACCATCTCAGATTAGAAAACAATGACAAGATGATGGGAAAGCTGGTGGAACTGAAAATTGAAGGGAAAGGGAAAGAAATCATCCAAATCTGGTCCATCTGAAGCTGATGCCAACCACACCTAAAGAAAAAAGTTGCAGAGACTATCATTAGCATTGTCCCCTGTATGTCACTTCATTCAAGTTTGTAGTAGCCTTGTATTATAGCCTCATATCATTAGCAACTCATTTCTTTAAACATCTGTCAAGCAAAACAGTTGAGAAGGTACATTTCCTGCATCACAAGTACCACACTGGCAGAAACCCAACATACAGTAGAGTTTCTCATAATGTATAACATCAGGAGACAAGAATGTTTATACACTATGAGATGCTATACAGTACTGCAAAAGTCACATGCTGTGACAAATATGTGACACCAGCCAAATAGCGTGACATTATGCTCCACCTCGACAGCTGCAAGATCCACAGAACCTGCTTCACCATGACAACGGAATTCACGAATCTTGTAGGCTCGACAAAATGGTGCAATCCATCCTTCTCCTGTGAGCCTTTCATCCTCTGGGACTTTGAAAAGCATCTCAAACTGGAACCTCTTCTTTGACATTGGCGAGTTAACCATCATGGGTACCCACAGACCATGCCAGCCCCATATGATTAAGGATCATTTGCACAGAATTTGGATGAAACGCGCAAGGATTATATGTAAATAGAATGCCTTGGCTTTCTCACACAATATCCCAGAAGAATTGCAATCCAGCTCCAGGATGTTAAACACAAACATGAAAATGCACACACGTGCATTTTCGTGTTCGCATTTGCGCCCACCCCACTTTTGCTACCCCCTTGCCCCACTCTCATTCTGCCCTACAGGTAAACCCGTTAAGGGTATGGCACTCATGACCGCGGGTACCAACCGGTCGTGCCCTTGCCCTCGCCTGGCAGGCCCCGGCCCGGATATTTCTGAGGCCAAAGCCCCAGGCTTTGGGCCAAGCCGGCCCTTGCACCACACTAGGTGTCACTTTCTAGCGCATGTCGACCCTCCATCCAAGTATATTGAGTCCTCTGAATCAGCGTGGTCGGTACCAGGGTTAATTCAGAGGGTTTAGTACATGCACAAATACCTCCACTGCCATAACCCTGGGAGAGCTGAGAAGTGGAATTCGTATTGCGAAGCTCGCCTCGCCTGGACAGCCTAACAGTACTGCCACTCGAAGACAGGAAAACAGGCCTTTGTAGGCTATGCATGAATTTCTACAATGAAGGGGCGTGGAGTGCACGCTAGTTCCCTTCTAAAGTTCTATAGACATTTACTCGCCGTGGAACCCCCGCGTGTCGCGAATATGGTTACGGCCATATAAAAAAGGGGACTTCCCCGTGGCGCTCATCACCAGTTCTTTCTTCCCTCTCCCATGAACGTCGCTGGCCCTTCCCGAGTCCCGTCCTCTGGGCGACTTGCATCAAGGGGGATAGTCGAAAGTACTTATGAAGAGGATTTGTTGGGACTCTTGGACCATCTCAACCTCGACGAGATGGATGAGGTCCAGACATTTTTTACGCACAGAACACGTGACGGGACACCATTGTCAGATCAGGATGTTGCAATGAATGATTTACTGCAACAGGCTCGTGCGCTGGCGCTTCTCAACCAAGATAGGGCGTTGGCACAACGGATTGCTGCAGAAGAGGACGTTGGTGTTGGTGTTGACCAAACGCCGGTGCAGACGCCGGTGCAGACACCAGGTGCAGTTTGGCCAACTGATAATAGGTGGGTAGCCTTGCCGCCTTCATTCAGAATCAGTTCAGGGAGATTATATAGAAGGACGGGAACCCAGCGAAATGGTAACCAACAATATGCAGTGCAGGCTGTCAGGTAGGAGCAGCATGCCTTGCGCTTGGACGATGACCGACTATTTCTATCACATAGAAATGACACTACACCATCTCAGACGTGGGGAGGATGGCTCTCCTCCGCGGTAGATTGGGCATCCAGCTCAAAACTGGTGTCCAGGCCTGGTCCGACAAACACTGGTACTGCTACTCCAAGAACCCCGGTGGTCAATCGGTACGCCCACCTCGAGTTCTTTTACATCTACATTGCTTGCTGAGGGGTGTCGCTGTTGGCAGTCCCACTGGCCATGACTGTGTCATCTGCCAAGATCCGATCCATCGCGTGGAAGTTCGCGCGCCTTGTGGCCATTTCTACGACATTGGCTGCATCACGGACCTATTCCAGTCCTCAACCAAAGACGAAACGCTCTATCCACCTCGTTGCTGCAGGCAGAACATTCCCTTTGCTCAGGTTCAACCCCACCTTTCACAAACACTCGTCACGACCTTCCAGGAAAAACAGGTCGAGTTTAGCACCCTCAAACGCGTCTATTGTTCATCTCCTGCATGCAGTCAGTTCTTAGGACCCATCTCAGAGGGCATTTTCGCCAGTAAAGTGTATACCTGCCCCGCACCAGGATGTGGAAGGCGGACGTGTGGCAAGTGTCGCGAACAGCACAGCGGTGATTGGACACACGTCTGTCGTCCCGACGCAGAGGCCGCCGACGTCCTTGCACTCGGAAATGCCTCTG